>PVJX010000225.1:0-185583 GCA_004027295.1 Dolichotis patagonum
GGAACTCAATGCAATAAATTTTCCTCTCAGGACTGCTTTCATTGCATCCCACAAAATCCGGTAAGTTGTGTCTGTATTTTCATTTACTTGTAAATATTGTTTAATTTCTTCTTTAATTTCCTCTGTGACCCACTGATTGCTCAAGAGTATATTATTCAGTTTCCATGTGTTTGTAGGTTTTTTGCAATTTCTTTTATCAAACAATACTTCATGCAACAGGGAACCAAAAAAAATAAAGCAGGAGTGGCTATCCTGTTTGCAGACAATGTGAATTTCAAAGCAAGAATGATCCAAAGAGATAAAGAAGGTCACTACATACTAGTTAGGGGAAAACTTCAGGAGGAAGAGATAACAATCTTAAATATATATGCACCAAATTCCAGAGCACCCAGCTATATAAAGCAAATAGTAACAGAAATGAAAAATCAAATAAACAATAATACAATTATAACAGGAGACTTTAACACACCATTGTCCCAAAGGGACAGATCAACTAGACAGAAAATCAACAAAGACATAACAGAACTGAATCACACCTGTGAACAAATGGGCTTGATAGATGTATACAGAGTGTTCCATCCAACAACATCAGAATACACCTTCTTCTCAGCAGTACATGGGACATTCTCTAAAATAGACCATATACTAGCCTACAGAACATATCTAAGTAAATGCAAAAGATTTGAAATTATCCCATGCATGTTATCGGATCATAGTGCTGTGAAACTAGAAATTAATGATAAAAGAAATAGTACTTTCATAGTATCACAACAACCAACGTGATATGAGATATATTTCTAATAAAAAAGTGAAATAAAAGAGTGGGTGAAAGTGACGAGATTGGGAAAAAGATTACCGAACTCACAGTATCAGATGTGTGATGGACTGAGGAAATTTACAAGTAGTTTTAAAATAATTTAGGACAATTAAGCAGAGAGGAAATATCCTTTAAAACATATCTGTCTATTATGTAAGAAATTTTCAGGTATAAAGGAAAAATTATGTAAAAATGTAATTAAATGTTTATACCATAATACACAAGAATGTCTTTGTCATGTTCTCATTCATTGCTGGGACAAAATGCTCAAAACCCTAAACTAAAAAGAGGAGGGGTTTATTTGGGCTCACAGTTCTGGAGGTTGTAGTCTATAGTCAGTTGCATCCAAGGTAAGGTAGTAGAGGAAGAAATCTTTGCATGTTAAGGTGGCCAAGAAGCAGGAGAGAAGGGAGGACACAGGGAAGGAGATGTGCCCTTCAAGGTCATGCTCACACAGACCTATTTTTTTTTTACCAGTTCTCACCTCTTAACAGCGTATTCAGCTATGAACTCAACAGTGGATTCATCCACCCACGAGTATAGCAACTGCGTGGTTCAATCACTTTCCAAAAGTCTCACTTCTGAAGACATGAGCCTTTTAGGGGGTTTTCTAGATCTAAATCTTAACAAACAATAAGGGAAGGATTTGGAAAAATAGCTACTGGTAAATTATGAAAAGTATATTTGGCATGGTCACCATAGAACCCTAAAGTGGGGGAAGTAAAAATTAAAAAGAAAATTAAAAGTCATCATCATTATATGTTAACTTTTAAAATAATAGTCTTAACCTACAAGGCCTAACAAAGGAAAGCAGGCCATATATTTGTTTTCTAACTTTAAATCTTAGTTAAGTAACAGAAAGACCAAGCTTTTTAACAGAGTCTGAAACATAATGAATGGATTAGCAATTTTCTTCTTCCTGTAATCAACTTACTCAGAGTTTCTCTACTCTGGCCACAATGTGAATCAGTTTTAGAGATTATTTTAAAAGTTCTGAAGTTCAAGTCTAAAGACAGAACAATTAGACTAATTCTCTATGGAAAGAATGTATATAATATTTTTAAATTTAATAGTCAAAGGAAATAAAGATTAGTGTTGCCTCATTTTTCAGATAAAGATTGTGTTACTTGACATAGTTATATAAGAGTACAGAGGAAATTAAGAAAGGTTAATAGTCAACACTTAAATTGTAAATCTTTATTTTTTTCCATTTGTTCTAAAATTTTTACCACTGCTAACCAACTTTGGTAAAAGATTTCAAAGGGCTACTAACTTTTTTACAAATCAGAGCCTGGAAAAGATCTCTGAACCCCACAAATAGCCAGATACAGACTAATGGAGGATGTTAATTCACACAGAGGGTATTAGTGTGTTCTCTGGTAAGATTTTTTGTCTGTACCTGGTACTGAACTCATGGCTTTCGCAGTGAAGTCTTACTGATCTACACTCCCAACTCATTTTTAATTTTTTGCAGTTTTGAAGCAGGGTCTTACTAAACTCCTAATTTATCCAGGCAATGCTCAAACTTGTCACCATCCCACCTTAGTGTCCCAGAAGTTTTAGGCTTTAAATCTATCAAGTATTTTAAATTTGTGTTTGAATATTATACAAATTATAATTTGAAGTTCAACATTATTTGGCATATGGATTTCCAATGATTCCATTGTCATTAAAAAAAAAACAGCCAAATCTTTTCCATTTAATTACTCTACACATAGCTACCCCACGCCACTGATGGGGATTAGACACATGGCCTCATATATGTTAAAAAAAAATGACTTTTAAAATTTTTTCACTTTTTTCAGCATATGTTGCAATAAATAAGGAAGACAGTCATCAAGGTGAATCTGTCTATTTCATCTTGATCCTCTTTACTGCTCTTTGCTCTACTCTCCTTCTTATCTCACACCATCCTCAAATCCCCTTCCTGTCTCTACATTTCTTTGTTTCCTATCATCTACTTTTTATTTTATTCCTGAATCACTACTTTTATTTTAGATTTCTCTAATCAGATAAAAAATGTCTAAACCCACAATCAACTCTGTCATTTTTATAAAACAAAGTTTCCAAATTCTTCTAAATCTATTTCTGAACTATATTCTGTACTTCATATCATTTTTTGTGTCTTTTATCTCAATACCAAATCATCTTGTTTAATATAATTCTGTAGTGACTCAAGGTTAAATCAGTATTCATTTTTTAATTTAATCCACCCTCTTCAGTTATTTTGGATATTCTAGGTTTGCTATACTTTTAACATAAGTTTTAAAATAGATTTGTGAATCTACAGTACAAAAGTTTCTGTTATTTGTATTGTATTTGTGTGTTGAATCTATAATTTACTGTTTGTAGAATTTACATTTTAATAATATTCATTCTTGCCATCCATAAATAGGATACAGCTCATGTCTATCAAGTATGATGTTGGCTGCTGGTTTGTCATAGATGGCTTTTATCAGATGCAATAAAGATAATCTATTCTAATTTTCTGCAGGGCTTTTATCATGAATGGATATTGGACTTCGTCAAACATTTTCTCCGCATCTATTGTGATGATTACATGGTTTTTGTCCTTGGCTCCATTAATGTGGTATATTGCATTTATTTATTTGCATATGTTGGACCATCCCCAAATCCCTGGGATGAATCCTACTTGGTCATAATCTTCCTAATGATTTATTGCATTCTGTTTGCCAGTATTTTACTGAAGATTTTTGCATCTATGCCCATTAGGGAAATTGGCCTCTAGTTTCCTCTGTTGGTTGGGTCCTCCTCTGGTTTTGGTGTCAGGGTAAAGTTTGCTTCCAGGAATGAATTTGGGATTTGCTTTCCTTTCAATTTCACTAAAGTGTTTGAGAAGTAATGGTATTAGGTCTTCTCTAAATTTCCTGTAGAATTCAAAAGTGAATCCATTAGGACCTATGTTTTTCTTTGTTGGGAGGATTTACTTACATCTTCAATTTTATTTACTGATAGTAGCTTATTTGGAATCTTTACATCGCCTTGATCCAGAATTTGTAATTCATATGTATCAGTAATCTGTCCATTTCTTCTGCATTTTCCATCTTATTAGAATACATGTTCTCGAATTAGGTACAGATGATCTTCTGCGTTATTGTAGAGTCTGTTGTGGTTTCAATATTTTCATTCTTAATTGCCTGGATTTAGTCTTTTCTTTCCTTTTTTTGACAAGGTTGGTTAAAGATTTGGCAATTTTATTTAATCTGTCAAAGAACCCACCCTTTGATTCATTGATTCTCTGTATGATTTTCTTAGTTTCCGCTGCATTAATTTCTGCTCTCATCTTCATACTTTCCTCCCTCATACGAGCTCAGACCTAACTTGCTCTTCTTTTCTAGAAGCATGAGGTTCAACATTAAATTGTTTCCTTTTACTTAGATCTTTTAACTCTTCTATTAGTAATTGTTTGTACTTTTAGTGTACAAGTTTGTTACATCTTTTAACATATTTTCGTTAAATGTTTCATATCTTTGATATTATTTTTAATAGTAATTTGAAATTTCCACTTCTAGTGATATGTGTAAAAGGGCAATTAATTTTTAAAATTCTGAATAGGCTGAACTTTTTTACCATGGTCATAGCAGACTTTACTATGTTTTACATATGCAAAGAATCATATGTTCTCTGAAAAAGATGATTTTCCTTTAATTTTTCCAAACTTGATGTCATTTTATTAGCCTGATAAAGATATCTATGGAAAACTCACAGCTGTTTATTTTTTCAGCATTGTACGTTTAAGTGCACTGTGGAATGCTAACATTGTTGTTTTAGGTTTTCTATTGAGACCTGTACATTTCAAACCACCTTTCACAAGAATCAATATTATTTTGCTAGCTAGAGATTTCAGTATTAGCATAAGTAGAATTAAGTTGTTCTTTTTTTCCAGTGAAACCATCAAAGCTTTGCACTTTTGGTTTGGGGATAGTCAGACCAAAAGGCAGCCAGATCAGTCAGCAGCTATGCTTCATCATCTTCCTTTCTTTCACCTCTGTCAGTGGACAGATTCCAAACCTGGCGTGACACTGCAGTCCAGGCTCCGCGATATCTGGCAGTATTCACGTTGCTATGCTAAAGATATGCATTCACTTAGAGCATTTCAACCCCATTTCTTTTCTCCTTTTGAGACATTTCTGAAAATGTGCTTGGAAGTGAATAATCTGATGAATTATACCAATTTAACTTTTGAACATCTATTTTTATTACTGCCTTTTTTGCTTTATTTTCCTTGCAGTATATAAGAAAAAGGTGAGCATATTTGGTGCTTAAAGGTGAGGAATGTTAGGAACACTATTTTTATATGACAATTTCTACATTGTATTTAATATACCCTTTCTTGGTAATGTAGTAACTCATTCTTAAATTAAGCTACTGCAATTCAATGCCTTAAACTATTTTAGTTATTGTAGTTCATTGTAAGAGTACAAATGTAAAATTGATCTATTTTATGAATCCGAAGAATATCACTTCCTGAAAATGTTGAAATTTGATCAAGCATTTTATGAAAAAAGAAATGTAATGTACATTATATTTTACTTCTCTAATATATCATGCATCACTCTAGCATACATGTGTTTGTGTATGTGGATTATATATTGCTCCCTGAGAAGGTAGTTTGTTTCTCCTGTAAAATATGCCTGTTATATGGAAAATATAGATTAGTATTCTTCTTTTTGAAGATTGTTGCAAACTAGATTTTTGCCTTTGAAGTTCTTACAAATAATTTGACTTCAAAGATAATGTTTGAAAACATTTATTAAGTTGTAACCCATGTTCTCCTTTGGCGTGCTTCAGTGTTCTTTTTCTTAAATTTTTAGTTAATTGAAAATGCAATAAGAAAGTAATGAGGTATTAGACCAATATGAGCTAACAAAAATGTATTCAGTATTCATCCCCAGCATAAAAATATTATGAGATCCCATTGCAGTTAGATCTTGGAGCTCATTTTCTTAACTACAGTCCAATAAATTTGAATGGCATTTTAGATGACTTGTTGCCATGGTACCTTACAACCATTAGCATTTTTCTTTTTGAATTTGCTTTCTCCATTTAGGAACTTATGAATCTAGTAACTTCATATGTACTATACCTTCATATTAATAAATGAGATTTGTACAGGTTTTTATATAGTCTTTTTTCTTCTTTAAATAATCTCTACTAAAGTAGCATCAATTTATATGTATTTGATATGTATACAGAATTGAATATAGAGGTTTACATTAACCAACACTCAAGATAATTAATTAATAGTCAAATATTTTTTGTAGTTCCTATACACTTTTATTGACTTTCATTAGGATAATTTCCATGTGGCCAAAAGTAAATGAAAATATTAATTTTGGAGATGTTACTAATTTATATTGTTTTATAAAATTATACCTTAAAAATATTAAACTCTGAGGAAATACTGAGACTTTAATGAATTGCATGAAATCAGAAAATTAAAATCATATATATACTCTCTTGATTCCAATAATAAGAACAAAATAATTAAAATTAATATAAAGACCAGAAACTGAACAACAAGAAAAAGAAAATAATCTTAAGATTAGCAGTGCAAATAGGATGCATTTGTAGTTTTTGAAATTGAGTTTTTATTGTGTTACAAACAAATATATCAGATTTTGATCTCTGTTTGTGAACTAACCTAATATATGTGTAACATTATGTGTATTCTGGATATTTTAAGGGGTACTGAGAATGCCGTGGAACCAACTATTTAATGAGTTAGAAACTGAGATGAAAAATTGACTTCACTGTTGTAGAGTAGAAATACTAACTGCTTAAATTTTCATGCTTCCTTAATTCCAACTTGAATGTCAGTTCATCTAGAAACACTTATTTAAGTAAAAATCCTTGTTCTACACTTTACAAAAGGCACTGTAAATCATGTCCTTACCATTCTGTCTTTCCAGAGAATAACAACTATCACATTCTAATAGAAACACTGATTTAAAAAGCAAAAGCTATGACTCTAAGCTTTGAGATGACAAATAGAAACTCTTTTGCTAATATGTATAACATTTTTGCCCAGCAAAATATTTTGCATGTGGAAAATGTTCAAAAAGAAGGAAAAGAAAAGAAAGAGAAAAAATTATATGGAGATATAACAAAGAAGAATGAGAAAAAGAAGGCAAGAAGGGAATATAGGAAAAGAGGAAGACTAATTTTGTATCATGAAGAGTCACGTTTGGTTGGTATTCTCCACTTATATTGAGATAAGTCAAATTTATAGATGCAATGGTTAAAAAACCAGATGAAACTAAAATTCATGAATATCTTATCCCTTTTAACACCACAATTCAATATTCTGGAGTAAAAGTACTTGAGTTATACAAAAGTCTAATTCTACTTGCAATCTATTACAAAATTCCTTTAAAGAGTTTAGAAACAGATAATGAATCATTGCTAAAGATGTCTATATTCACATTAGGCAAACTGTGAGATACTATCCAGAAATATTCTAGAGAAGTTTTTGATTTTATATGTATATATTTTGTATTGTAGTGTTTCGGTTACTTTTCTATCATTGCTGAGACAAAATACAACATTAGGGAAGGAAAGGTTTATTTTTTACAGTTCTTGGAGTTTTCAAGCCATACTCAGCTGGCTGCAAGGAAGCATGGAGTGGCTGGGGGGCAGTCGTTCATGGCCACTGCAAACAGCAAGGCATGAAGGGCAAGAGAGAGAAGCCACTCCTTCTTTCTGCCCTAATGCTGTATCCCAGCTGCACCCTGGCGAGTGTAGCACTCACACCATCAATCCCGGCACCAGACACCAAACAATTGCGAATGCCAGACTCAGCCCTGTCCATGATTACATGAGGCCTAAGTGGGGGCCGTCCAAGCACACTACAACATGCAGTTATTTAAAAGCAGTAAGCTTTTATTTTCTCTTTGGTGATTTTTTTTCTTTGAGGCTGTATTTTAAATATTTTCTACAGTTAACATACAATATTTTTATACTTAGCTAAAAAATGAATATAAGCAAAGCTGTAGAATATAGAACTGAGCTAAGTGCAAAATCATACAGCAAAGAATAATCATGAATTTCTCTATTTATGTATGCATATCTATGCTTCATACATTATCTTATATAAAGAATGACAAAGTGTATGATGAATTATATCCTACTTACAAAAACATCCTATGAAAACAGAGACTATTTTCTAAATTAATTGCAAATTCAATTGTCTCTCTACTTTCTATTTTGTTTATGTAATAGAATTGTGTGCATTCTATTATGTATAATACAGTTGGAAAAATCTCAAGCAAATATTTAGTTTATAAGATTTAAGTGCATCAATACGCACTTTTGAGTGTAGCACTCACATCACTTTTTTAAGTATATTTTTTAAGTATATTCATTATTTTCATGACAAAACTGACTTTTGAAAACATCTAACTTGATATTAAATAAACAGTAGCTTTCAATTTTTGTCCCTTGAATTCTTGTTTGGTTTTTAATAAATGACTAAAATTCCATTATGTATTTGCTAAGACGTTCTTATACTATCAATTTGTTTACACTGATTTTAGTCATATGGTTTACCTACATGTTTGTTTACTTTGTGAATCGTCTGTTTAAAAAGCACTTCCAAATTGAAACTAACCTGTCACTTTTATTCAACATTACATGCACTGATTATATAAAAATACATCAGAATATTAATTTGATCAAAAGGAGAGAAAGGTTTTAAACTGAATTTGACAAATTACTGTACCTGAGTTATAAACAAACTCTGTGGGTTACATTTATATGCAGAAATTTTAACCATTAATCTATGCTTAAACTATCATTCTCTATTCTGCTGCTAGAGTTGAGAATATTGAAGTGTAACATTAGCAAGGTACAACTTTTGCTAATAAATCTGTTAGTTTTATGATAAGAGAGTAACCATTTATGGTTCAAAAACAGTTGCTTTCTAGTTCTAAGCCACTTATTTTACAATAATATCATTCCAATTGTGACAGTAAATGGTTCAAAGTGCACCTAATGCTTTTAGAGTTTATGAAAGCATTTCTTTTCCAATCTGACCCATATCATATTTATTGGGCTATAACAAGTGTGGATGACAAAAATTTCACAAGCCTTCTGAAATGGCAAGATTTCTTCCATTAATATTAAATTACTGTTACTCTGCTAGTTTATGAGGCAATAAAAGTGTTAAACATACATTGCTATACAACTTCAAGCGTATATATGGTCAGAAGTGTCTTTTTGCACCAACAAGAAGTAAAAACATGAAAAATATGACAGATTTCTTGAAACAAAATATAGCACATATTATAAGGATAAAGCAATAGTACACACAGGTGTACCTGTGTGTGCATGTGTGTAGAGTGTACATGTCCTGAGTCTGTGTGTATATGTGTGCTTGGATGTATGTGTCTGTTCATGTGTGTGCCTTATAAAATGTGTTTTATGCTTGAGGTATATATATTTATATCTATATCTATATCTATATCTATATCTTTATAATTATATATGTCATTTTCTATTGTTGTGTTACAAATAGCAATGCTTGGTTTTAAAATGCTGCATATGTATTATCTCACTGTTTCTGTACATCAGAAGTCCAGGCAGTATTAACTGGGTATTCCACTAAGAGACTCACAAGCCTGCATTCAATGTCTCTCTCATCTCTCATCTAAACTGCTTTAATCTCAGTAAATGTAACTAGGAAAGACTGCTTCCAAGCTTATTTGAATTTGTTGGCAAATATCTGCCTGTTTAACACTGTAGTACCGAGGACACTGCTTTCTAACTGGGGTGTCTCTCAGCTCACAGACTTCTGCCACAATCCAGTGTTCTGTGACCTTGCAGAGGTCAAGTCATAACAAGATTGTTTCACAAAAGCCAGAAGGAGATGTTAATCTCAGGAAGTTCTCAGTTGTTCATTGCAAGGACTTTGTCTGATTAATTAGGCCCAGGATTAATCATTCTTTTGATTAACTAGAAATCAACTGACTTTAGTTAACTAAAGTTGATATTTTATCCAACAATTCCATTTCTTTTCCATGTAGTAGGCACTAATCACAAAAGGGACAGCCCATCATACTCAGAGCCCCTGTCTAGGGAGGCATCATCTGGGTCAGAGGCATGCACATTAGCAGCTCACAGTCTGAAATTCCGCCTGCCCTAGGGTCAAAGCTATTCACATATCTACTACTTTCCTGGCACTAATTTCTTCCTTCGATTATGAAGACATCAATTTGTTTAGGGAATCTTTCTAAATTTCACATTTTATCAACTTAGTTTCTGATTCACTTTTGTTTATACTTTTGCTTTATTTCTTTACATTTTGACTATACCTAAGGATATCAGGGTAGAAAACTATTATAAACAATTTTTGTTTGTGTCTCAGTTTTTCCAAAGCCCAAAGTATCACTTTTGTATACTGTACCTTGCAGAAGCAACATGAAGAAAAGAGAAGTCCCCTGTCACCAAGATACCTGAGATTTGAGGACTTGAGTTTGAATCTTGATATTCTTACTCATTTTAAGGTTTAGCTGAAGTCCTTGTATGTTTTTGATTCTCTATCTCATTACTGGTTAAAAGAAATCATAGAATTTACTTTTTATAATTAGAAGGAGAAACTTGGTAATGCACGCATAACACAGCATAGAGTATTTGGCACAAGAAAAGAATCAGGAAATGGAAATCTTTTCTCCAGGTAAACAATTCTTTTAACACTGCATTCTCCACCATATATTTCTTCACACTTTGAAAAATGATGAATATTTATATATTATTTCCAAGTTACAATATGTATTTAAGGCTATATTGTTTCTCTGTGGCTTCCATAACGAATGGTCAAAAGCTTATTGGTATAAACGATATTCTCCTAAAGGCGGGAAACCAAAAGTCTTATATCAAGGTATCAGCAGGTCTCACTCACAGGGTTGAAAGGGTTTAAGGAAGAATCCATTGCTTGCTCTTCATTCTTATGGTGCTTCAAAGTGCTCCCTTCTTTGTAGCTACCTTGCTCCCATTTCTGCTTCCAAGGTCATATAGTCTGCTCTTCTTCCTCTGCTTCTTATAAGGATACAGTCCTTGTATTCAATTCAAATCCCACTCACTGAATCCAGAGAGATGTTCTCAAGTTCCTTTAATTAATTCCAAAGAATTTTTCTTACAAGCAAAAATCATTTCTAAAAATGCATCATTCATAGATTCTAAAGTCAAGCACATATTATCTAATACCAATATGAAGTTTACTGTTATAATTTCAATTTCATAGAAAAAAGAACTATGTCTTAGAAATACATCAGTGTTTTTGCAAAGATCACAGAGCCAATTAGTACTATGGAAGTAGAGAGAGTGACAGACACATTTTTGACTCAATGCCCTGAACCCCTTGCTGGGTATTATGCTTGTCATAACCCAGCAAGTCTATGAGCTCTAAGAAATCTTATTTTAGAGGACAAATCTACCAGTAAAAGAACAAAAACAGGACTCTTTTCCCTTATACAAGTGTAACCTGACTTTGAAAATGTCAAAATCACTTCTAGTGAAAATTAGCTTGACTGTGGGAGTAAGAGTTGAACTGCTTGAAATCTGAAGATGTCAAGGAAGGGTCGAGCAGATGCCTATCTTGTTTCCTTAATTAGAAGATCTCAGAATTCTGTGCCAAAAATTCAACTGGGTGCCTCAATTCACCTTTGTGCTGTGATCTTTTGGTGCTTGATTTTTGACTCTTTGCACTACAAATTACAATGATCAAAGACAATTTGGAAAAGAAAGTAAACGTGAATATTTTGAGGAAGCACATTATCTCCCACACTTCCTCACCATCCTATTTTTATCTTGTGTTCCCAAATAACCTGTCTTCTCCCACTGTATCATATGTTTATTGTTTTTATGATGATTGGCGAGCATGTCTCAGTTTACACAAAATCAGGCTGATCATCGCACATGTGATAATCCAAAATCTGAAATGCTGCAAAGTCCTAAAATACTTGATTGCCCACACAATAGCCTAAGTGCAAAATTCCGCATCTGATCTCCAGTGATGAGTCGCAGTCAAAATATAGATACACTAAAACTATTGTATAAAATTAGCTTCAGGCTAGGCTATAAACTATGTGAAATACGAATGACTTCTTACTCAAACTTGGAAACCATTTTTAAGGTATTTCGTTTCATTTTGTGTGTATTATTATGTCAAAATCTAAAAACAAAGAGTGACCCCCAAATTGAAACACTGTGGTTTCATGTATTTTGGATAAGGGATTCTCAAATTATATTATTTTCAGTTATAATAACTTACTTTCCACATAAGATTCTATCAAGACAAGCTAATTGGAGTCTTCTCCTCCCAACCCCAAATAGAAGTTACATATTTGCACGTACATAGTTTTATAATGACTATAAAATTATGTGTACAAGAGTCACACACTTTAATTATAAAATCTTGGGCTAGAATAGCAATATATGTTCCATTTTTAATTCTGAACTAATTAATTGTGGGACCTCAACTCATGGTCATCTTACTTTGCGGACAAAATGGAGATAATGGTAATTTCTTGATGCAAACATTGCTGTAGATATAAACGAATTGTAAAAATCGATGTCCAAACACTTACTTTTGACAGAAAACAAAGATGTATTCTAAATTTAAACCAAAACAAAAAACCAAAAACAATAAAAAGCAACTGACTTGCAAATTTTAAATCTGTGTAAAATGTGTGAAGCTTTTTTCAAGTCAGCTTTTCAAAAGATAGCCTGCTATTTTAGAAGCATTTTCTGCTAGTGAAAATGACTAGATGGTCAAGATTATAGGAAGATTTTTTTTAGCAGAAATAGAACTCAAGACCCCGCACTTGCAAGGTAGGCACTGTGCCACTGAGCTATATCCCCAGTCTTATAGGACAATGCTAATATTGTTAATAAAATACAATTTTGATTGCACTAAAGATATTTCATCCTATAATGGCAATCTTGTGAATTTCAAGAAGTGCCTTTAGACATTTTTTTTTGTTGTTGTTTTTACTGAACTCCCTTCCTCTTAGCCCTTAATTTCCAGATGTGTTACAATATTTACTCCACGTGAAAACTCATCAGCCAGCTCTAGGGGGCTTTAATTCTCACTCATTCACTGCAACGGATAAGCTGTTAACAGTAACCAAGTGTGTAGTCCTTTCCAAGTGATGCTAAAGACGTTTGTAGTGTGAATGCAGCAAGGCAGTTGGAAAGTATTTAAACCCAAAGGCTTAGCAGAGTTGTCCAGGGGCCAAAGGGACTTCTGCTGAATGCTTAGGAAAGAGTCTGGCCTGCTGTTTTCCACAGATAGCTCGCATTTAAAACACAAAGTAATTAAATGTTTTAATTTTGGTCCCCTTGGTGCCTCTCCTTTTCAAAACACAGCAGGGAGTAGGAACATAATTGGCAACATTTGGAAGGTTGAGTGCCTAAGGTTGTAGCAAGTCTTTGTTTGTAGTTGAAAAATAGCATTTTTGGGGCCTATCTTGGGATAGTCAACTCACCTCCCTTCCTATTCTAATTATCAGGCAGGAAGAGTGTGCCTCACTCACAATCAGAAATTCTCACTGCTTCAAGTCTTCAAAACCTGAGATAAGACAGATTTATCATCTGAGAGTCAAAGGTGTTATTCACCTGTCCAGAAACCAAAGCTGAAGATGTTTATATGTGTCTAAATACATGTGTTTCAATATTCCTTGTACTCAACAAAATTTTTTTTGCAGTTTTATTTTACTCCAAAATATAATGCTGTGTGTCTTCAAACCTCTTAGGCACCCTTTGACTTACTTGCTAACCAAGCTCTTGACTTAGGCTCAGTGTCAGAAAAAACTGAAATGGTGGAGAAATATAAAACGAGATTGTCTACAAAAACACGGTCAACTTTTACACTATTACACTGAGACATCATTCCGCATCAATGGCTGCCATGATTTAAAATTCTCTCTGTGGATATTTGGTGATTCAATAAGTGAGTGAATGTTCTGCCTTTATTTCCTGTCATATAATCTAACACTTCATATAATCTAACATTCCAATCCTTTTCTAGTCTGTATGCTTTGAAGATATGGTAATACATATCCAGTTAGTTAGATGTTTATGTGAGGATATTTCTACTTGCTCTATCAATTTAGAATGTATGTTGCATTTGTGTAGCAGGTTACATTAGACTAAAAAACCAAGGTCTGGATTCTCAATAGATCTCAGTTGAATATTTTATACATTTTTGTCATCTGCAAAATGAAGATGGTGCTATCTTTTTTTCCTATCCTACAGAAGAGCTGCATAAGCCAAAGAAAGAATAGACACAAGGAATATAGGCGAGATGGCTGAAGAGAACTGCCTTGTGTGTGCCATACTGCTGAACCAGGACAATGTAGGAAAAATGGTATTTACAGTAAAGTCAGTAAGGGTGTACTCCTCAAGTCCTCACTGGAACCCTAAAAGGAGTCAGAAAGTCAACCTAGAGAAAAAAGCAATGTAAACTGCAGCTTCAGCTTCTGATTCCTAGCTGGGCAGCAGAAGGTGGCCCCAAGGGGCAGCTGAAGGTCAACGGGAAAGTGCGGGAAACTCCAACTGTAAGAGCAGACCAGCAGTCCTCACTTCAAGAGAATCCTGTGGTCCCCACAGGTTTAACTCTTGTTTGGAGAGTTGGCTGAAATTAAGAGTGACTCTTTTACATGAATAAAGGAACTCTCTTTGGGTTTCACCTAACCTCAGGGACCTAGACAACAATAGCTACCACTAGACAGACATTGCTAGCATGCATTCAGCTGGCCCTTGATCCTGCCAGTGGTGTTAGACCATTGTGCCCATCACAGAGCAGTGGAAGCCGCCTTAAATCCTGAAGCTTCAGGACTAGAAGCGTTCTTCATCATCGCAAACCTGGGTCCAGCCGGTGCTTTCCATACATGAAGAGGGAAGTCTCCTCCCCAGCCTGAAATCTTGAGTCTGTAGCTACTGTGCTATACTTCAGCTTTCATATGCACTTGTCCATCAGTGACTTAAAGAATCCAGGTACATCCTGCAGCTTCTGGAGTGTGGCTACCAAAATCTCAATCCCCAGTACCACTTACACTCACCTGCTAAGAACTAGGTAAGGTATTTCCAGCCCATATACTTGGGACTGCAGATGTTAGTATATACAGGCCCAGAATCACTAAAGCTTGTTTGAAAAACAGTATCAAATGGAATCTATGTCGTAAAGCTTAAGTACTGTTGCTATCAATGCCAAAAATGCTGACCTCAACAGAGCTAACTTCCTCATTACCCAGAGACATTCTATATCTTGTAGGACGAAGACCAGAAGTACTGAAACCACAATCACAAACACCACCCTTTGTTAAAAAAGTATATATATACTTTTATAAAAGTATACACACACACACACATATGGCTTTCCACTCCTATTTAATACGGTTTTGGAGGCCATAGCAAGAATTATTAGACAAAAGACAGAAAGGACATCCAAACTGAAAAGGAAATAACAACATTCATCTTTGCAGATTACATGAATTTAAATATGGAAAATTTTCAATATAGCACCAAAAGTTGTTAAACCTTATAAATACATGCAGTGAAATTGCAGGAAAAAAATCAGTGTACAAAAGACAGTAATAATATGCTAATAATGAACTTCCTGAAAAAGAAATTAAGAAAAAGATCTTATTCACCATAGCTACAAAAACACAATTTAAGAATAAATTTAGCCAAAGAAGTGAACAATGTCTACAATGAAAACTATAACCACTGATACAAGAAACTATACAAGTTACAAAGAAACTAAAAGATGCCCTGTACTTCTGGACTGGAAGAATTAAAATAATAATAAAATTTCCAACAAAATGTTGATAAATTTAAACATAGAAATAGAAACAACAACATTAAAGCACAAATGGAACAACAAAATACCCAAAATGTTCAAGGCGATTCTAAACCTAATAAACAACAGCAACAACAAAGCTAGAAATAGCACAACACTGACTTCAAAGTACACCACAGATTATAGTAACCCAACCATCATGGTTCTGTCATAAAAACAGACAAATAGACCAATGGATCAGAACGGAGAAGTCATAAATAAACCCATGCTGATTTTTCACAAAGGAATCCCAAGGCACAGAGAAAGAAAATCCTTTCTAATAAATGGTGCTGTTAAAGCTGGCCATACATGTCTGCCTGGGTACATGCAAAGGAATGAAACTAGACCCCTTCCTGTCAGGGTACGTGAGAGCAATATAAAATGGATAAAAGATCTGTGTGCAATAACTGAAAATATGAAAACATAGTAGAAAACATGGGAAAATACATCAAGACATTTATGTGGACAGTGACATTTAGACACTGGAAGTAAAAATAGAAAGTAAAAATAGGGTTTTATCAGAATAAAAACTGCTGTGGAGCAAAGGAAGCAATCAACAGAATTAAAAGACAATCTGTAGGAATGGAAAAACATTTAAAAAACACTCCTCTCACAAAAACATAGTGTCCAGCATATAGAAAACATTCAAAGCAGCTGCTCCATTGTACTAATCATCAAGGAATTGTAACTTAAAGCTAGAATGAGGCATCATCTCAGCCCAGTTAGAATGACCATTATGAAAAAGACAAAAATGACAAATGGTGGCAAGGGGGTGGAGATGGAGACCTCCTATAGACTGATGGTTAGAATGTAAATTAATATAGCCATAATAGAAAACAGTCTTTTTCAAAAATCTGGAAATAGAAGTACCACCCAATCTCCTAGCATAACTACCGTGTACATATGTGGGTATACATACTGGGTATATATCTGGGAATATGTAATCATTATGCCAAAAATCACTTGCATTCCCGTGTTTAAATAAACAGATAAAACTGAAGTTATGTATACAGTGAAATACTATCCAGGCATAAGCAAGAATGAAACTCTTTTGAAGCAACATGGATGAAAGTGGAAGACACTGATAAGCAAAAATAAGCCAAATGCCAACATGCAAATACTGAATGCTCTCAACCGTTTGTAGAAACTAGTATGTCATTTTCCAAAGAGCCTGTAGAATAGTTGTAACAAGAGCTTGATAAGGAGAGCAGAGAGGAGACAGAGAGAGAGAGAGAGAGAGAGGGTGAGAGAGGAAGTGGGGGAGAGAGAGAGAGGAATGAAATTCAATAAAGGAATAAAATTTTTAAAAACACAAAAAGTAAGTTAAATTAAGGTTACCAAAACAGGGTTAGATGGCAGCAATCAATTCTAGGTATGTTTTTATAATTGAGTATGGTAACTGTTGGTTAAAATGAAAAATATTTGAAAACAGCAAGAAGAGTACAAAATTTTCAATAATAAGAAGGATTAGCGCTTAAAGAGGCAGGAGTACTAAATACACTGACCTGATGATTACAAATGGTTTTAAAAGACTGAATTAAAAAATAACACAAGATTTAAAATATGTCTATGGTCTTACTGAAACTTCAAGTAGATTATGTAATACAAATTTGAGCATTGTTTTCAAGATACATGATAAGTACATCACCTAGGTAAGTATCTCTGGTCACTAGAAAAAATATTATGTGAGAAATAAGAAACAGGATAGTATAATTTTCTTTCATTTTAGACTGTCTAGGAGAAACAGGTATAAATGAAACTTTGTTATAGTGTCAATGCAAAAACTTTACAAATATTTACTTATTATATTGTTTTATAAACATTCTGCTAAGCATTGAATAAACACAGGACTTTACCACAATTTTTAATACTTCAGTCAGGAATTATTCTTCCATAAATTCATCATCACATATATTTATTCTTATATTTCTGAAATACTCTAAACTGTAGTGACCAAACTATGCTTAATTAGTAGCCAGATAATCCAATAAAATATATTGCTCGTTTTCTTGTACCATAAAGAAAAGTTCTTACAGAAATTTTAAAATTGGAAATTTAAAAAGTCATAGATCTATAAAACTCTAAAGTGAGAATAATACATAAATAACATAAAACTATATACTTTTAGGAATAAGAAAACTAAGAATGTGTAAAATCTGAACTTTAATACAAGTGTTATTATACATATTAATGTAGTTTAAGGAAAAAGTGTGAGAAAGACAGTATTGGATCATGAAAATAAATGCACAGAATTATTTTTAGTGCTAAATATAGCATCCCTAAATCCAATGTCCCCAGAGAATTTTGCTCTGTACACCTTTTGGCTCTTGGTTATCTAAACTGGCTTCATTTCCCTAGTGCCAGAATGGCCGCTAACAGATCCAGGTCACTTAAAGACTCTAGCAAACTCAAGTGAAGTTTGGCTTCTAGCATCAGTGCAAGCTGATCCGTCAAGGTTGACTCTCCTTCCCTCTGACTGCTGAAGTCTGTGTTCATGTGCAACTTTGAAACAGTTGCCACTGGGAAGAGTGAATGGGAATCTTACCAGCAAGCTGTAGATGACGGGCCGAAGCCCAGTAGAGCAGCGTGGAGGAAGACGCATCCAAATCATGTGAGAAGAAAGTCACAGACACTGTGCTTGGGTCATTACAAAATGAAGAGTATCCCCTGTGGGCTGACTAAATAGACAAAGGCCCACTATAGAGGGTGGAATAGCGGGGAGAGCAACTTTGGGTAATGGAATGAAGTATTTCAGAAAAAGAACTGTGAAAAAAAGGAATGCAACAGCAAGAAAGCATCATTGTTCATAGAAAGACATCAAATTCTTCTTCAGTTTAATAGCATTTATCACTACAGGATGATGTTTTGGAGGAATACAGCAGCACAATGCCTAAGAGATAAACTCTAGAAACAGCCTACATGCCCAGTGGGTAAATGGATACAGAGTACGGTGCGTGTATACACAGTAGAACTCCTGACGGCTGTAAAGATGAATGAAATCACATCATTTGTGCAAAATAAAGGGAACTTGAGGCTATCATATTAACATTAAGTGAAATAAGTCAGATACAAAAAGATAAATACCACATATTTTCTCTCATACAAGAAGCCCAAATCATAAATAAATAAATAAATAAATAAAACTAAAGGAGAAATGGTAGTAAACATAAGACAGACTCCTCAGAGTTTAAAAAGGGGATCCTTTTCAAGAGGATATGATAAATAATGGGGTAAGGGTATAAAAATGATCAAGATATGCTATAAGCATGAACCATTTCACCAAATAAGCATAATGGGCATATTGAAAACACAGGTTAACAAAAATTGATCCTATTTTACATTACATCATTGCAGAATAGATACTGACCTTTATTTACAAGATGTTTAAGAAACCAGAAGAGCAACACTGACAACGATTAAGAAAATAAAGTCAAACACCCAGCTTTGGCATCCCTTGGGAATAACATTTTAAGAGTTTGGCATGAGGGAAGCTTCATGCCAAAGTGAATCCCATAGATACAGTCCTCCATGGTAAGCAAACACTTAGTTCATCAACAGCTGTGTAACACCAAGAAAACCAACTGCAATCATCTCTGCCCAGATGAGTTTGAAAGCATTCTAACTTCTGGATTTGATCCTAAATCTTCTCTTTGCTATTGGTATAATCTTGGGAAAGCAACCTAGGCTCCTTGTGCCTTAGTTCACTCATGTTAAAATGTTTGCCGCATTAAACCCTACTTACAAGCCTGTGTCAACATATGGGAAAGGTCTGCTGATAAATTATTACACACGGTTCCATGGTTGCTAGTAGAAGGCAAAAGACTGGCATCAGAGACACAGGATTAAATTATCCATGGAACCAGTAATTCCTCCTTTCTCTCACTTCCTTTCACCCTAGAGAAATGTGGAGAGGTCCAGATGGAGGCTACACATGTGGTAGGTTTGTGTTACAGATAAAAATCCTTCAGGGTAGAAAGAACAGTGACAGCCAGTCAGCTGTAACCGGTACATATTTCAAATTCTTCATGATGAGAAAAATGATCATTATTTTACTGAACAAAAACTAGGCAAGCTTTTTGTTCAGAAAGGCATGCCCTCTATCTTCCAAAACTAGTCTCATTTTGCAGAAGAAATCAGGAAAAAAATAAATAGTGGTCTCTGCTTGTGAGAAGAAATGAAAAACAAGAGATGGGAATGGATTATCTCCCATGCCTCTTAACAAGTCAGTGTGAATTAGTAAAAGGATTAGTTTAAATAAATTTTATCTTTGTAGTTTCGTATTTTACTCTCCTATGTGAGGCTCATTACATTTGTCTAGCCCCAGACACACAAGTATGGAGACGGGCCCCATAACAAGTTCCTACTAATCAATAATTTTAATCACTAAGTCTTTTCTTAATAGACCTCAACACTGGCTTAGAAATTTCTTGTTTTTTTAAATTTTCTTAATATTGACTTACTGTATTTTCATACGTTTCTTGGAATTAACAGAGTAATTAGTACTCTGTAGAGACATAAGCAATCCCTGTTTTTATTAAAAAATAATCATGATGAAAATGATAATAATTAGGAAACAGTCATTTGTAAGAGCTTTTATAACCTTAGCTTAATATTTTTCTGAAAACTTCATGAAGATTTGCTTTAGTGCAACATTAAAAATGTTGAAGGAAGAATATCCTTAACATGGAAATACTAAACAACATTATGAGAGAACATGGAAGTTTAAATTTTGGAAGACATGCTAACATCAGAAATAGTCTATGATCAGATTAAGGATTACAGTTAACTGGAACACATTAGCTAACCATAAAATATGACTCATTACTGATTTTTCAGCTATAAAACACATTTTCCAAGCTCCAATATTTGTAGCCAACATAGAAAACACATGCAACAAAGAAAATACATCACAGAATAATGAAGTCTCAGTGTAAGTGAATCCAAACATCCATTAGCAGGCTCACTCCAGGATAACCCTGTCACTGCCAACAAAATCGGTTAAATTTTCTGCCAGAAGACCACATGTTTCTCTGCTTAAATTAGAAGAAAATAAAGTCTCCTGAATTAGTCTGTGGCCTGTGCCATCTACTTTTGTCCCTCTGTGTCCAGTAACTTTGCCCCAAAATTGGTGAACATCAAACTCCGTATTTCTTTCTTGGCCTCTTTAATTGTCTAGGATTGTCTTTTATCTCTGGGCTAATATCTGTGGCTAGGTGCCAATAGATGATAATTGCTTGTTGTCTTAATTTATCCTAGAGATAATGTATTTAAACTTAAACTAGAATATTTCAGTGATAATTATTTTAACCTAAAATTAGAGACATAGTAGATTCCTCATGCAAGATATTTAGGATTTCTCAGAAATCATGGTTTTTGCACATTTATCCAAAGTACTTGACTTTTTACTCCTTTCACGCCTTCAGTCTATAACAAAGCCTGGCAATGTTCAATGAAACAAACTGAAGTGAAATGAAATGCTACAATACCTCCTTATGGGTACTGGCTCTGAAAAAACTATAAACCATCTAAAATATGTTAAAAATTAACTGTGTAGAATTTCTTTTCATGATTTGAGTTCCTTGGATGCATTCCAACCCAATCCTCCCTAATTTGTATACAAAATTTTAAAACAAAAGCTTGCATTTATATATAGATGACAATGGGCTTTTTGGTTTTGTTTCCTGAATTATTTTAAGTATTTCTAATGATACATAATTTCATCTCTAGAATGTTAGACATTTTGCACAACATCATTTTCTCAGACAAAATGAGTAGAAACAATAAAAATTACAACTTTGGGAATTATTTGATTGCAATAAATTATGATTTTCTTTCATGTGCAATTCTATGTCCACAATATGTGAATGGGTAAATATAGTCAAAAGGCATTTATATTCATATTATAATTATTCTAAATTGCCACAGCAGCTATCAGTTCCCAAAAGCTTCTAGTATAAAAGGAAGAAAAAGAATCTTTAAATACTTAACTGAATGTTGAATATCAGTTTTTCCTCACTTCTTTATTATTCCTTTTTCTATGTTAAGTAAAATCTATGAGTAAAATCTTGCCTGAAAGCAAGATTTTAAGAAACTATAATTCCTAGGTAGAAAAAAAAATGATTCTATCTGGAGAAGAGAAAGGACTCTTCATCCTCGAAGTTGCTCATTGTTTTCAAAATTAATTTTTATCACACACGGGAAGATTTGTGGTAGAACTTAACAATAGTGGGTGACATGAAAGAAAGCTATGCACTTGCTTATTTGTTAAAAATTTAAGGCCTATCTTGTATCAGACGGATGAGATTTCATCAGTGCAAAGAA
Source organism: Dolichotis patagonum (assembly GCA_004027295.1). Classification (NCBI taxonomy): domain Eukaryota; kingdom Metazoa; phylum Chordata; class Mammalia; order Rodentia; family Caviidae; genus Dolichotis; species Dolichotis patagonum. Next base: position 21,999 of record PVJX010000225.1, read on the forward strand.
AAATAAGAATATTGTCTGCCTTCAGGATATATATATATACAATATATATAATATATAAAATATATATATACACATATACATATAATCAAAAAGAGGGGTCGTGGAATCAGTTCTCGGTTGTGAAGATGCACGTCTTTTCAGTGCTGTGAAGAAGTGCCCGGAGCAGGATGAATTCAGACGTTCAGCCTAAAAGGCAAATGTGAGTGAATTAGGTTTTAAAAAAAAGTAGGAGAATTTCATTTTTTGTTTTGAAACACACTCATCACAGCATATTCACAAATGTTTCCATTAATATTCTACCATCCAAAAGAACGTTAATTCACACACCTGGGGCCACCGGCCACAACCAAAACTTTTCTCCATAAGCAAAATCTCCCTACCTTAACCTAGTTTCAGTCTGGGTAACCTCACATTTCAGTTTACCTGGGGTCGTCCCACCTGTCATAACTTAATTTTTAGTAATTCACCAGTTTACTGTCATAAGTGTATTGTTGAGCCTATAAATTGTGCTTTTATTACTCTTTGAACTCATATTTTATCATAAATATTCATGGAAATGTTTCATTGTTCGCTAAAATAAGCCTGCTATTTTAAACAATAGATGGCAAAGAGGAAGATATTATACGGGGGAAATTTTGAATCTTTGAGTAGCTGCGGTTGAGACAAAGCAATTTTAATAGATTACTGAGGCAAATCATTTAAAAATGATCTGGTACAAATAATCACAAATACTATCTTTATCTTTCATGGCTCTTAGCGATGGGAAATAGAGACGAAGAATTGGCCACAATTGCAGGAAATCTAGAAATAGAAACAGGTAAGACAAAGTATATAGTCATCAAAGATAGGGCACTGTATTTTTGTTACTGATTTTTATGGACGAGCTTGTACAATTTTAACTTTTACTTTTCCCTTCATTTCATAAATGTTGATTAATTCTCTTGTCTAGTAAAAAAATCTATTTTGAGTTTCCACTGCATACATTAGATATACTATGTTCAATGTGTTACAGACATGGTGAAAAACAAATTTAAAAAGATAAATGAAAACAAAGTTGATCTCATAGAGTTTATTAGTATGAAGGACTTTTATATATTAGAATAAGTTAGAAAATAGTCAAATTAAGGTATGTGAAGATATTACACACATTATTTTAGTGTATAAAATAACTGACATACAGATGATGGAAGTTAATGAAGAATGAGTTTTAAAGTTATTTGAAGAATTTTACATCATCTACATATGTTATTGTTATCAATGGTTTGTCATCAGATAAAAGATGCATCTTTTATCTGATTTGGCTATTATACATCTTCCTCATATTTTCATCCAGAAAGCATTACAGAAAAAGCATTAGTAACTAGGATTAAAAATTCATGATTAAATTCACAACTCCTTACCAATAAAATGTACTTTGTAAAATAATCATCTTCTCCCTGACTCTGTGGCTTGTTTATTTAGAAGAAACAAGAAAAGCTCCTGTAGGCACAGGAACAAAGACTGTGTACAAACATTCACGGAAACATGCATCCTTGCAGAAAAAAGCTTGCAGTAAAGTTCTCATGTTGTTCTCTCAATTGTGGGCAGGATGTGTTTTATTAAATGGCCACATGAGGTGTAAGATCATTTGAGATCACGTCTTCACAATGCTTCCCACAGCTCACCATTTAAAACCCTGCTGGAGGAGGAAGGAAATTGGGTAACAGTTTGCGTTCTTAAAAGCCATCAGCTCTGAATAGATATTATCCTCAAGAAAAGGAAATTGCATCTGTACAGCTCAAACCAAACTCAATTTTGTTTACTTTCTGCTGTTCGCCTTTCTTAAGCAGAGGGCGGAGAAATCTCACTGCACTTCTGGGATTGTTCACAAGCCAGGTTTATATTTGATTCTTTAACTGAAGATATGACACCAAACTAATTTTCTAAATGATGAATGTGAATTTTCTCTGAATGGCAGGGAGACAGCAGTTGGTCTGAGAGTCTGTCCCAATAGCATATTAGGAAACCATCAGTATATCACAAAAGGCATTTGTGTACAGAGAAAGGTATACATTTTGCCAAACCACCTGATAGACCCTGTAGAGGGTACAAAAGAAACAGGAGTTCTTATGCCCACCCTTCCCAGGAGACTGCTGCTATCCTGGCAATTAAGATGGATGGGCAGGAGGACCATAAATTGGAATCCTGCCTGGGCAACTTAGAGAAACCCTGCTCAAATTACAAAAAAAGTAAAAAATGAAAATAGAAAGGGCTGGGATGTATCTCAGTGGTGGAGGACCTACGTGTTTCATTAAGTGCCTTTTATTCCTGGTATAGGACATTGAACTCGAGGCCTTTATACAGAGTTGTTTGTTTGTTTATGTTTTGAGACGGACTCTCACTAGATTGCCCAGGTCTGGTTCAACTTTCTTTCTCCCCCTCCCAGAGTGTTGACATTCTAGCCACTCCTGGTTTAAATGCCCTCTGAGACCATTCTCTTCCATGGGGTTAGAAATATGGACTTACTGATTCTGAAAAAAAACCTTAATTTTTATCAAATTAACATACTCTACATAATTTCATACTAAAAGTTCACTCCTTGCTCCGACTTCCAACTACATTTTAGATACTGGAGATACTGTTTGATATTTGTAAGAGCTTCATCCAAAGTTGTTTCAACATGTCTTCCCCTAAAACAGCATTACCACCATCTAAGGTCAGTCTGTATGCTACTAGCAAGTAAGTCTTTAATTTCATCCACCATAACCACTATATTTCCAATGAGTTTCTCTTTATGGAATTATCAATATGGCCCCAACAGACAATTCTAACACTTGTGCAACTGATATTCTTCTTATGACTTTTTTCTTTCAGTGAAATTTCAGTATTTAAGATTGTTTGCAACTATTTGCTTAACCAATATCTGCAAAATAGTTTTAATTGTATACGTGTATGATATGTAAAAACTTAAGTAAATTGCAGTTGAAAATTTCCTTGCAACTTAATTTTTCCAATATCCCAGCAGTACTGATGTGCATCTTAACCATGATTAGCATTTACCTACCAAGGGGAGCTCTTGAAACTTGTAGTCTATTATTTATATTTTGAGTTTGAAGTAGGGAGTTAGATCTCTCTCATATGGGAAGTAGGTCAATAGATGGAATGATGTCATCGTTACTCTATTTTCTTGTTTTTATATTTTATTTTTTTTCTTTTTAAAATAATTTTTTTTAAAAAGAGATGGAGAGATGTGAGAGGAAGGGATGGGAGAAAGGATGAAAGAAAAATTTAGAGTATGTGTGTGCCAACTCCATACAAGGAATATAAACATTACATAATGCAAACATGTAATAATAATTTTTAAAAAATCTTTATATTCTATTGGGCAAATCTTTTGCTTTGTGATAAAATATCAAACTTTTACTAAATCTTTTCAGTTCAGTGTTGTAAAACCAAATTAAGAGAACTATGCTAGTTTCAGATCATTGGAGTTCACATTACCTATTTTTCCAAGATGAAAAACTTCAATTTTTCTTTTAAAAGTTTCTTTATTAGTACATGTTTGTAATATACACTGATAACACTAGCTGTGGAGATTTGGTATAGGTACACGGCAAATCTTGATTCTTTTCTCATCTGTTTACCCTATCTCTCCCGATGTGTTCAAAAGGAGAGAGACAAATGCTCGTGATACTACAGAACTAACAATCAAATGGATTAACTGAGAGAGAAAAATAATTTCTATCACAAACAACTAACTTGCTTGAGTCAACTGATTATAAATTTCAGGGTAGCCTGGGAATTTAAAAGTTTCTCAATAGGGTTGTTTGGAAACCATTAGAGTATTTGTTATCAATCATTTTACACTAATTGCCCAGCAAGTAAAAATTAATTTTGTGCATTTAACAATGAAGTATCATGAAGATATTACCACAATGTTTAAGAAAAATAAAACTGTGCAACAAAATATAGTATTCATTTTCTTCATGGAAAAGCGTCTTTATTTAAATAGGCTTTGGATATTTTTATTTAAAATTCATATATGTAGAAGCACAGCAATTTCTAGTCAGCACACACAGTTGTTCAACACAGGCACTGCATAAATCTGCTCAACAACATAAACACTGCCTCAGAGCGATCTTGTGAATTAAATAGTCTGTTTCCCAGAGAGAGAGAAAAGTATAGAACAAAATTAATAGTACAGCTACTGTATCTCAATGGGGAACGACCCTCCAGCCTGAGTCATTGCAGAAGTAAAGTTAACAGAGCTGATTTTAGTGAGGATGAAAAAGAAAATGCCTGAAAACTCCAGAGAGAGAGGAGTAGGAAAGTTGATTTGGTACCATGTTGTTAATTAGCCAACTTAACAGAAATGAAAGTCATGTAAAAAGCTAATTAAGTGAAATTGATTAGCATGATCTTTGTCTTCATTTTGAACACAGCCAATGCAGCCTCCGAGCCAGGGAATCGGCTCCAGAGAGCATGCTTTCCTGGGCTGATAAGGGGGGGTTGATTTCAGCTTTTCTTAAAGGTGTGCCTTCCATGCTCTAGTAGTTTGCCAAGCCCAGTCATCCATGTCAATTCCATCTTGAGAGACACCTGCTTTTTGTAAGCCTGTCAGATACACTAAATGTGTGAAAAAATTGATAATAGCCTCGTTTCATTCTGTGTCTAATGATAATTCCCTTTAACCTTTAGTCGGCTTCATTGCTGATTTAAAAATTGCTATGAGCTACCATTCTTACCCAGACTCAAAAAGTCCAGAATAAAGTATGTGACTAATGGGCTACATTTTAAGAATTTGAGAGCTGCCCGGATCTCTTCTTACTGAATTAAGACAGCAGTTTATCCACTTCATTTTACACGTATGAAATGCATAGAGTGCCTTTAATCCACAACATCCATCTAGAAAATATTTGAAATTTTATAATATTCACATTAAATCTCAATGAGTTTCATTGGAATTAAATCCGAGAAATGAAAAGAAGAATAGGTAAAGGTAACCCAGCTTCTGGAAGGCTTTGTATATCACACCTTGTGCAGATAATAAAGTAAAACTCAGTTTTCAGTAAGCTGGGAAAAACTATTTGTATAAATTCTAAAAATAACAGTGATCATTGGTAGCTTTCTATATGTTGATGTCTGTACTAAAATCATGCACTTATTAAGTCTTGATGAAAATTCTGTATAAAATTATAATTTCCATTTTAGGGAAAATTAGTCTAGAAATCAGGTGATTTAATTGTTCATGAGCACAGAATTAGTAAAAAGAAAAAGTTTCAAAAATAGAACTTCAAATCTGTTTCCAGAATTCATGCTTTGGACCCCAAAACATAGAAGCATATGTTGCAAAATGTAAGAAATTTACAATGGGCTTAAAAATGGACAAAACTCTTATTCAGGGATCCCAAAGCTTCAGTACAGTCCAGGCTATCAACACTGAACTCTGTTACAACGTATTTGAATTTCCAGATGCTGGCTCTTCCCTACCAACAATCGTAGCTATCAGTTATTATTATTATTATTATTAATTATATATTTTATCCTAAGGTAGGTCACTAGATGAAGTGCTTATTTTTTTCTTCTTTTAAGGGTTTGAAAGTTTATTTTGCATTTTATTTTTTGTAAATTACACATACAATACCAGCAAGCTGAAAAAAATGACAAAAGGACTTTTTGTGAGATCAGAATTTGAACAATGTGCCTAACTCATATTTAACCATGATATAACTGAGCTTTCTGGGAGTGACTGGGAGGACAGATTGGACTTTTTTACAAAGTACAAATAACACATTGGGGAAACAATTTCCCCTGAAGGGATACACCAAAATTCTGTGCAACGAGAAACTTCCCCAGGGCTATGAGAGGGATGGGTGATTCAAAATGTATTGCGATATCTGTGACTCAAAAATATCATCAGACCCATCTGTTCTGTGGCTCAGATTGAGTCCCTGAAACTAATGACTGAAATAGAAAATGTGAAAAACAATATTCTCTAAATAATCATGAGTAAAAGATACAAGATATCACGCACAGAGAAAGGAGTATGATACGCTTACAAACATAGCTACAGTGCACTGGGACCCACATTATCCCCAGGTATGATCTCCAGGTATATAATAGTGTTTGAATACTGCGGAGATGTACCAGGCAGAGGGGCAACAACAGGTTCCAATCTCAGGTGGAAGGACAGGTCCCTCAATCAGTGAAGGTGACTTCGGGAGCAGCAGGGTGTAGCATTTGTCATTTGGTAGCAACACGAATTCATGTCAGTGAGAGAGATATAAGCTACTCTGAGATTTCATTGAACTGTTTGGCATAGCAAGCAGAGCCCTCAAACGGACCCAACCCCAGCTGTGGCTCGGGTGAGGATGCTTCTTGAACATATGAACTGGGTTTTATTGTGCAAAGTTGAAGCAAATGAGTGGACGGGGGAGAAGGGTAAATGCAAACATGCATGATGAAAAGTTCAAGGGGGAACAGATGTGTAAATAAAGGTTTCCTATATAATATGAGGTGTCTTGAACAAGAATAATGAAAATCTGTAGTTGCAAGACAAAGGAATACTATTTCAAATAATTCAAATCAATAAAAGTATAAAAGTTTTACAAGAAAGAATCCCAAAGCTGAGTAATTCTTTTTTTTTTGTAAGTGAATGAAGATTGGCCTGTGGTTTGTTATAGTGGATGCAAAAATTGAAGATGCAATATATTTGTTTATGAAACAAATATTATATAGTCTGTAAATAAAATGTTTTGTCTTTTTTCATTCATGTGCTTTATTATCATCTGATTAGTCATGTCATGAATTTTATTAGTGATGCTAGGATTTCTTGCATCTGTCCAGTGAGGTTGTGGTACAAACTCGAAATGTTACTTTCATTCCGGATCATGCAGATGTTGACCTAGCCTTTACTGAACACTCCACAATAACAGGAAGATATTCCTGTTACATTCTTGATTTAACTAGGATATGTTTGGAATTTCATCATTCAGTATGATATTCTGTTGTGGAATCCAAGAAATCAGAGAGACCAAAGGGGGAAAAGGAGGATTTATCTGCAGGATTTTAGATGCACGGACCCAGCTGAACTCATACACACAAAGTTTTAGGTGTTAGAACAAAGGAAAGGTTCTAGTTTTTTTACAATTGACTGACAGGACTGGTCTTAGAAGATGGGGGCGGGGAGGCAGGGCAAGCAAGGGTACAGAAGCAAGATAAAGCAAGGCATAACTTAGCCTTGAAAGAAGACAGAAACTTGAGAATCCTGTGAGAATGAGATTACTTAAACTCTGTTTAGAGGGCACAGTTGCCAATCTTATCTGTACCAGAACAAGAAGTTACAGTTATGGGGAGGGAGAGAGGAGTTCAAGGGGGATTGTTCTTTAAGTTCCACTTCAGTTCAGTAGAAGTTTTTGAAAGGTACTCAGTATTTATTTAGTTTGCTATTTTTTTAAATTGCTGCTGAATTTAAACAATTGCATTTTAAAAAATTGTTGCTGAATTTAAACAATTGCTTTTTCTGCATGAATTAAAATGCTCAGGTTTTTTTCTGAGCCATACATCAGCCTGTCCAGTACATTACATTAATGTCCATGATGCTGATTAATTGTTACATTCATGGTCTACCTTGTTTTCTGTAAATCTCATTTCAAATATTATTTTTAAAATATAACTTGCATATTTTGTTTATTAATACATTACATATGTACAGTACACAACATTTACATTCCTTGTTAGAAAACTAGTACATGTACATAACACATTTTAGGACTTCTTTAAATACCTTTTCCTTTCCAAAAGCAATGTCTTTTGATTCAGTCATATATTAATTTTTGTACATTAGATATACCTTTGCACAATCTGTCTTGTACAAGTATTGTGTCTTAATCTGGGTATGTTATGTCACTCCATTTTCCCTCACATTGCAAAGAATAATGGATAAGAAGCCAGAGCAGTTGAAATGGATTCTAAGTCTATTACTTTAATATTTCTAATTTTTTACTGAACATTGACATCATAAAGAATTCTAGTCTGCCTCCTAGAGTTTTTAATAATATTTATAGAAAGTATGTTGATCATAGTATTTTGAAATGTAGAGAGCTCATGCATATCGCTTTAATTATTAATCAGTAAGCCTCAAAACATGCAAAATGTTTAACTCAGTATTGGCTATGTTTCAAAGTAAAAATGACTGTAGTGGTTAAGTTAACTTATCATTTTTATTGCCTGGGGAGCCCCTACAGCACAAATAAAGTGCACTTCTCAGTGTGTCGGAGGGAAGTGTGGAGGCATGGTGTGGAATAGTGTATCTGGTCCTTGGCCTTCCCATCCTGGTGCTGTTTCCCTGATCTGCTTTCTGGACTCTGTGATCTAAGCAAATTTGCAGTGGCACACTTTTCAGGCATGAAAAGTCCTACCTTGGAACCAGCTAACCATGGATTGAATCCTTTCAAACCATGCACAAAATATAAACCTACCTTCCTTTAAGCTATAAAGTATTTTGTATCAGCACTGGGAATGCTGAACACTTCAGTAACTTTGAAGATGTCAGATTTCCATTGTAATAGCATGTATATCTCCTAGAATTAATTTTAAATAGCCATAATCATATCAAAAGATTATCCATTATCTTTTCATGTCCCATTAGTCAGATTACCTGTTGGTTCGCTACACAATATGAATGACATGCATACATTCCTTCTAGAGATGGAAGCGACAGGTAAAGCAAAGGGATCATTGATCTGCCTTAGCTTAGCAGGTTTTTTTCAAAGTCTGTTAGTACCGTGCTTTTGAAGGGGAGAACTTGCTTGTTGAGAAAGTAAAATAATAAATAAATGTAAAAAATAAAACAAGTTTCCATGTTCTTAAAATTTCTTTAGATGAATAAAAAAAAATCTTGACATCAGCACATATTGATAAGCAACAGGTATAGAAACAGTATTTTTCTGCAGATTAAGTATAACAAAGCCATTTTAGTTTCCTAATAAGAGAAAGTTCAAATTAGAAAGAAATCCATTTGTCTGTTAGCTATCTCTATGTAATAAGCATCTTATCAATTGTTATTTTTTATAAGTCTACAGGTTGCATGAGGACTTCCTCACCCCCGCTGGTGCTCAGGTGTCTACAGGATGATATTGACTGAGATTAATCAATTACCTTCAATATGATTGCACACCCTTCAGCATTTTATGTGGATTTGCTTTCACAGTGAAGGAAGAACACTAAACAGACAGAAGTAAAGTACAAATGCCTGTGAAGATCTGGGCTTGAGAATTTTCCTAGCATCACATTTGTCACGGCATTCAATTTATTCAAAGTAACTCACGTAAGCTCAAGTGGTGAGGAAGCCCACGTCATGAGTTTATGGGCAGAAGTGCAAGTTAACCTTGCATAGGGATGATCGTGGGGGATTAGAGAATTAGGGAATTTTTGTAGTCTACCACGATTGTTCACAGCAAAAGCCTAAAAGCCAGGTTAAAAAATATGAAAAACTGTCAGATGCCAAAACAGACCAGTTTCACTATCATTTGATAAAATAAAAGGTGACAGTTACAAAGATTAAGTCAGTAGAAACTCCTTAGTGGAGCGTTGATTAAAATGCTTGTCTCTGTCAGGACTGCCATGTCTAGGGAAGTGGGTTTTATATACATTCATGAGAGACAAGGAAGTGATAAACTTTACAATTCTTAAATACCAAGACAGTGTTAGAATCATACAGCAAGGACCAAGTGAAAATTCCCAAACAGAGGTCCTGGAGAAAATGCTTCTAACACAAACAGAAGTATGCAGCATTTAGGAGAGTTTAAAGCAGAACTATCAGGGACTTCCAGGGTATAAAACCAACTTATACAATCTCTATTCATAGGATTAGACTAATTAAAACACTGAAGTGAAAACGAATAAAGACCATAAAACACCTGTTAAGTGACAAAGGAAAGATAGTAAGGTATTTGGAATAGAATATGTTACTCCAGAAAAAGAAAGTTATTTCATTGCTTTCTAGGCTGGACAGAAATCATCACTGTAAGTAGATTTCATTTGGAAATTTTCCTAAATAAATCAAAAGTGTCTTATGATGTCAGTGAAAACATGTGAGCAAGTGGCCGATGGTCCCATAGAAGAGACCTTCCGGGATTCACAACAGCCACAGGGAGAAAGCTTCACTACTGACTCCACACGTCGACCTCTCTAAGCTTCTTATATTTAAACATCACGTCAGCCCCACAAGAGCAGCTCAGTCATGCTTCCCACATTTCTCTGGGCCTCTCCAAAGCATCTCCCTTTGATTATCAGGTCCTAGAATATTAACATTTCCTGTCCTATGTTGGTAGACCCAGATCTCAGTGTCTTTTCCTCATGCTATGTTCAATCTTTCATAGTTCTGATGGGAAGAATAATGTTCACAATAACCTTCATGCAGTGAAGTTCTATGCTGACTGCTCATGTCCAGGTCTAATGTTTAGATTGCACCAGTGAGTGGAGTCATTTTCTGATAGACTGTTGGCGGCGTCCCATAGAAAGATTGCACTGTGTCAGTCAACCTATGCCGAAACTTCTGTTTTAAAATTCTAGTGTGCTGTGACAACAAAATTAATATATCTTTATCTATTTTTAACCCAGGACTTGCCTTTTTACATGGAATACAAGGCAGTTTATCCACTTGAACCTTGTTTTGTGTTTAGCAATATTTTATAACACGTTAAAACCTTTTAATGTAACATCATTGTTTTATTTTCAAATTATTACATATATTCCCATTAAAAATGGAGGGTCATCATTGTACTTATTTAGTTCTCCTTTAGTCAAATTTTTTAAGAAAATCAAACTTTGTAGTCATGCAAAATAAAAACAACAAATTTGAGATTATCCTGTTAAGTAAACTATATATATATATATATAATAAAATTTTGGCTCCTACTTCAATGAACTGTGAAAACTCACTCAATTCTTTGAAATGGCTTTAGCAATATTTAACAGTTGAAATCTAATATTCCATCCTGCCAGCACATTATGAGCTCATTCTTAATTGAGGATAAATAAGGATACAAATAACTGCAGAATTCATGGGTGTTTTATACTATCCCATCAATAAAATCTGTATTATAGTCAAAGTGCTCAGAAAATTTTGACATTCATCCTGTGTAATCAATATTATATCTAGAAAAAATAGTATAAAACTTGAATCTGTCTAATTTTCAAGGTCTATTAAAATTTCCTTCTTAACAATGATAAATATGAATGGGAGTAAACATGTAGTTGCACTTTGTAAGTACTCTGTTTTCCTATGCAGAAATTCTTTGAAACAAATATTTTACAAGCCTTTGTTTATATATCATTTAGTCTATTCCATGGAACTGTACTATCATAAGGTATTTTTAACACTAACACTAAAGAAGTCCCTGATATAGGCTAACTCAATCAGTGGGACCAAACATGCATTACCTTAGGTCCACCTCCAAGAAACTGAGGCAGGTCTACCCCATGAGCAGTTATGAGCCCCACAATTTAGACAGTCACCACACAAAGGTAAAAGGAAATATTTCTTAAAGGAAATACAAAACCATCCAATGTCAGTTATTATAGAAGAAAGCTGTCACAGAGAAAGGGTAGCCCCTGAAAGGTTAGGTCTGAACCTCAGTTGTGTAACTCATGCTTTGCTGTGAGCTGGATGAGTTACTCTATCTCCTTTGGCCTCAATCTCTGCTTTGCAGAATTATGTGACTAAATTCAATTAATGATTTCCAAAAATTTTTATGGTCTGTGGTATAATGAAATGATCTTTACAAGAATGTAAGAAAATAAAATAAAAAGCTAGAGAGGTAGAAAGAGAAGGTATGGAACAATAAAAGAAACAGAAAAGTAAAAAGGACAGGGTCTAAGGAAGTTTAAAGAATTGCTATATTCACAATGTATATGCAATGAGAACCTGAGTATCTGTTATGGATTAAAAACTGTGGTTCACTTAACGCCAGCTGGATTACTTCAGCATGGTGCTGAGCGTAAATGTTCTACCTGAGGAAAGTTGCCAGCATAAGTATAGATGTGGAGAAGGAGAAGGAGAAGAAAAGAAGTTCCTTGAGGTGTTGAGGCGTTGTGGGTTCTCCTACGTGTTGCTGTTTGAGCCGTTGGTTCTCCTGGAGAAGCTCTGATCCTCACATCGAGCATTGCTTCCTGGCTCCGGAGGGGAAGACGTGTGCTGCTTGGTCTCCAGGATGAACTTCTCATGCTGGCTTCATGGCATGTACTCCACTATGCTTGTCATCGGAGGAGCTTGGGGCCTCTGTGTCGCTGAGGATGGCTGTGGTGCTGTTCAGGGCAGCCCTGGTCCTTGTTTTCATCATGGCTTCTTGGATCCAGCATAGAACCCTCAACCTACCAGCACAGCTCCTTCACCCTGCTGGCATAGACTTTCTAGCTTCCACCACTGACCTTTGGGCCTTCCCGGCACGGATCCGTAAAAGAGACTGGCGTAAGTCCTTCTTGCGGGCTCTAGACCTCCAGTTGGACTTGTCATGAGGCAATGTCATGAGCTCTGGGTCTTCATCTGGACTCATGTGGAATATTGCTGTACAATTCAGGCCCTTGGCTAAATATTCTATGTCTTTGGTGTTGTGGATAGATTTCCTGCATTTTCTTGTGTTAATTCTGGATTACCATCATAAAAATAATATTATAAACTCCATGTCCTGATTCTAATTGTTCTCCTCACAACCCCTGACTACAACAATATCTTAACAGTAAGGAAATGTCTTATTTATATTGTCTGGAAAATTCTTTTTGAATGAATTTAACAAAAAATCTTTCAACCTCTTCTTATGTAACACATACTAATGCACCAAAGAACACACTTCTGAGACATTGGGGGGATGCTTGTTCAGCTTTAAGATAAAATACACTTCTCTTAAAATATTCCTTTCTCCTTGTCAATCTACTGCTATTAGTTTCAGGATAGAGTCCCCTGCTCTATGGCATGCCCCTTTCCAGTTTTACCTGCACAGATTTAGTCCCTGCCTTGGAGTCACTTCAGCTCTCTATATGGAGAAGCCACCCATAGAAGTCATGGCTGTACCTCTGCTCTGGCCATATCATTGGCGTGTGCTCTATATCTTCTGCTCAGAAGCCATCAGTGTCACAGACCAGCACATTTTGCCAAGGTTCACAGCAGCCTAAGACTCAGACCCTGATTAAGACCATAGAACCCAGGAACAACCCTTAATCCCACCATAATACATAGCAGAACTGAATCTGAGCTCTACAAGAGAAAGAACATTCCACTCTATGAGGACATAGAAAGGTTATCTCTTTGGAAACCTGTAAGTTCTTAGATGGTTTAGCAACAGGTAAGCAAAATAACTTCAAGAGGAACAAATATAGCCACAAATGTAAGCCACAATTAATCCTAATGTTCAGTCCAATAGTTTCTCAAAGATCTAATATCACAGGCAGAAAAAATATTTTCTTTCCTTTTTAAAGTTTGCATTTTGCTCAGGCTGCACGAACCTCAAGGATGCCTGGGTTTATGCTTCATCTCTTCCCACTGTTTCTACCACCAGCCTGGGGTCCTCTCCCACTCACACTTACTCGGCAAAAGATTATTGCATATTAACATTTTAAAACATTATATTTGGTATAAGGTTAATATATCCTAAAAGTTTGTTTCTTGTTACAATTTAATGTAAAAATACTTGTTAGTTGGGAGTATTCCATTCATCAAATAACCTAGTGCTAATTAGATTAAAAAATAAAGCAAATATATGAGCCCGAGCAGCTGAAATGTTTAAAGAAATAGATTCTATGTGATTTTTAGAGTCAGAAGTTCAACAATGTCACAAAACACAATAGCATTTCCACTTCTTTTTTTTAATTTTATTTAAAAAAAGAGAGAAGTCAGAAAGAAGAACTAAAAGCAAAAGGCATAAACAACAATGGTAAACTCGAAACAATAACAATATAAGTTTTCAAAACAGAATGAAACAAATTTAACAATGGTTGTCATATTGCATATTGCTCTTTTTTTTCAAAGAAAGAAAAGAGAAACAAAATAGAAAAACAGAAAAGAAGGGTAGAACAATTACAAATTAAAAAAATTATCATCATAGAATCACTAGTTGATACATTACTCATTGTCATCCTAAAAAATAGTTGCCAAAGTCACAAAATCAGAGCATAAATAGTGGCTAACCACTCAAACGTTGACAGTGCAAATCCTTCTGTTCAATGTTCCAACAGAAGTTCACTAATACGGTCATCTATTTTACACACTACACATACTGTTATACTCTTTAGAGCACTTTCCTTTCCTTTCACTTTCACAATATCTATTATCTTTTGGGTTCCATTATTCTGTCAATTTTTATTATTTTTTACACTAGAGAGACAATGTGATATTTACTAATGTGAGTCTTCTGAGAATTGTCCATACTGATTTCCATAGGGGCTGCACCAGTCTGCACTCCCACCAACAGTGAAGAAGTATTCCTTCTTCCTCAAGCTTCATCAACATGTTTTATCAGGTGTTTTCTTGACGGCAGCCATTCTTTCCAGAGTGAGATGAAATCTCAATGCTGTTTTAATTTGCATTTTTTAAATGACCAGTGATGATGAAAATTTCTTCATGTATTTATTTGCCGTTTGTATATCTTCATCTGAGAACTGCGTGTTCATCTCAGATACCTATTTTTGGAAAGGGTCTTTGAATTTGGGGGGCTTGATGTTTTTCAGTTGTTTATATGTTCTGGATATAAGTCCTTTGTCTACGGGATTGTTGGCTAAGATTTTTTCCCATTCTGTAGGTCTTCTTTTCACTTTGTTGCTGATTTATTTTGAAGTGCAAAAACTTTTTAGTAATATGAGATACCAGTTGTTGATTCTCTGAAGTACTTTCCATGAAGTTTGCATTTTATTCAAGAATTTTCTCCCTAACCCTATGTCTCCAAGATTTTTGCCTACTTTGTCTTCCAGTAGATTTAGTGTTTCTGTTTTAATATTTAGGTCCTTGATCCATTTTGACTTTAGTATAGTGTATGGTGATAGGCATGGGTCTATTTTCAGTCTTTGGCATGTGGAAGGCCAATTTTCCAAGACCATTTATTAAATTAAATTTGTCATGTGAATGCAGTTAAACCCCTTGTCAAATATCAGATGGTTGAGTGTCTTTGTAGTAGTGCTTGCATCTTCTAATCTGTTCCACTGATCTTTGGGTCTATTTCTTTCCCAGTACTATGCTGATTTTATGACTGTGGTTTTGTAGTATAGTTTCAAGTCAGGAATTGAGATGCCTCCTGCCTTGCTTTTGTTGCCCAGAATCGCCCTTGCTATTCTCAGTTTCTTCTGTTTCCAGATGAATTTTAGGAATATTTTTTCTAGATCTGTAAGGTATGTTGATAGTATTTTGATTGGGGTTGCATTGAATCTGTATAACAGTTTGGGGAGTATGGCCATTTTCACAATGTTGTGAAACATGTTTCACAATGTTCACAATTTTCACAAGAGCAAGGAATATCCTTTCATTTTCTAATATCCTCTTCAATCTCTTTTTTTAGGGTTATATAATTTTCAGCATATAGATCTTTTACATTCTTGGTTAGGTTGATTCCTAAATATCTGATTTTTTAGATGGTATCTTGAAATTGATTTTTGAGTGTTGACTTTGTATACAGCTACACTACTGAATTTTTTAATTACCTCTAGTAGTTTTTAATGGAGTTTTTGAGGTCTTCTATGTAGAATATCATGTCACCTGAAAATAATGATAATTTGACTTCTTCTTTTCCTATTTTTATGCCTTTTATTTCTCCCTCTTGTCTGATTGCTCTGGCTAATATTTCTTAAACTATACTGAATAGGAGTGGTGATAGTGGACATCCTTGTCCTGTTCCTGATTCTAAAGTGAAGGCTTTCAGTTTTTGTCCATTTAGTATAATATTGGCTGTTGGATTGTCATAAATGGCCTTTATGAGATCGAGGTACATACTATCTATTTCGAGTTTCTGTAGGGTTTTTATCATGAATGGGTGTTGGACTTTATCAAACGTTTTTTCTGCATCTATTGAGATGATCATGTGATTTTTATTTTTGGCTCTGTTGATGTGGTATTTTACATTTATTGATTTGCATATGTTAAACCATCCCTGCATTCCTGGAATGAATCCCATTTGGTCATGGTGTATAATCTTGATGATTTGCTGCATTCTATTTGCCAGTATTTTATTGAGAATCTTTGCATCAATGTTCATTAGTGAGATTGGTCTATAGTTCTCCTTTTTGGTTGGGTCTTTCTCTGGTTTTGGTATCAGAGTAATACTTGCCTCCAAGAATGATTTAGGGAGGACTGCATTTCTTTCAGTTTCATTGAAGAGTTTAAGGAGTGTTAGCATTGAATCTTCTCTAAATTTCTAATAGAATTCAGCCATGAATCCATCAGGACCTGTGCTTTACTTTGTTGATAAGATTTAATCATGTTTTCAATTTCAGTACCTGATATTAGATTATTCAAAATTGCTATATAATTTTGGTTGAGATTTGATAGTTCATATGTTTTTAGAAATCTGTTCATTTCTTCTGTGTTTTCCACCCTATGTGAGTAGAGATTTTCAAAGTAGCTGTTCATGATCTTTTGAATTTCCATGGGATCTGTAGTAATTTCCCACCTTTCAGTCCTTATTGCATGGATTTGGGATTTTTTTCTTTCTTTTTCTTCATTAGGTTGGCTAGAGGTTTATCAATTTTGTTTATCCTCTCAAAAAACCAGCTTTTTGATTCTTTAATTCTATTTATTTTTTGGTTTCAATTGCATTAATTTCTGCTCTAATCTTTACAATATCTTCTCTTCTATGAGCTTTGGGTTTGACTTGCTCTTCCTTTTCTAGAAGCTTGAGATGTAGCATTAGGTTTTTTATTTGGGCTCTTTCTGTTTTCTTGATGTGACTATTTATTGCTATATATTTTCCTCTTAGGATTGCTTTCATTGCATCCCGAAGGTCACAGTATGTTGTGTCTGCATTTTCATTGTATTTTAGGTATCATTTTTTTTCTTCTTTAAGTTCATCTGTAACCTACTGGTTGTTAAGAAGGCTGTTATTAAATTTCCATATATTTATGCATGCTTTGCAGGGATCTTTGCCATTGATTTCCAATTTTAGTGTACTATTATGCATGAGATAATTTCAATACCTTTGTATTTACTTAAGAATGCTTTGTGGGTTAATATATGGTTTATTTTGGAGAATGTTCCATGTGCAGCTGAGACGAATGTGTATTCTGATGTGGTGGGTGGGACACTCTGTAAACATCCAGTAAGTCCATTCATTCACAGGTGTGATTAAGTTTCTTTTCTGACTTTTTGTCTAGTTGATCTATCTCTTTGTGACAGTGGGATGTTAAGCTCTCCTATTACAATTGTGTTCTTGTGTACTTGGTTTTTCATGCCCATTACTGTTTGTCTTATATAGTTAGGTGCTCCTGTATTTGCTGCATATATATTTAAAATTGTTAGTTCTTCCTCCTGTAGTTTTCCACTTACAAGTATGTAGTGGCTTTCTTTATCGCTTTTAATCATTTTAGGTTTGAAGTCCACTTTGTCTGCAAACAGAGTAGTGACCCCTGCTTTTTTCTTGGATCCTGTTGCATAGAATGCTGTTTTCCATCCTTTGATTTCTGATCTATGAGTTTCTTTTTGAGTCAGGTATGTTTCTTATATGCAGCATATTGTAGGATCCTGTTTCTTGATCCATTCTGTCAACCTGCTTCTTTTGATAGGTGAATTGAACCCATTTGCATTTATGGTTATCACTGATATGTACTGGCTTGACTTTGCCATGTTGTGTTCCTATTGTTGGTTTCCTGATTTTTTCCCTTGTTTAATTTCTTGTCCAGCCTGGTGGTTTCTTTCTGTTGTTGTTCTGGAGACTGTGGTCATTTTTATCTTACCTAGCATGTCTTTCAGCACTCTTTCTAAGGTTGGTTCAATGGACATGAATTTCTTCAGTTGTTCTTTGTCATGGAAGTATCTTGTTTCTCCATTAAATCTGAAAGACAGTTTTGCTGGGTACATCAGTCTGGGTTGAAAGTTGTTTTCTTTTAGGGCTTGAAATACTTCACTCCAATCTCATCTTAACCTGAAAGTTTGTGCTGAGAAGTCTGCCATGATTCTAATAGGCTTTCCTTGATAGGTGAGTTGTTTTTCTTCTAATATCTTTTAGTATTCTGTTTTCATGCTGTATGTCTGAGATCTTAATTATTATATGTCTGGGTATAGATTTATGTTGGTTATAGCTGTTTGGCATTCTATGTCTTACTTATTTGTATGTCAGATTTTTCCTCCATGTTTAGGAAATTTTCTGCTATTACTTCTGTGAACACCTTAGATATGTCCTTTGCATTGTCTCCTGCCTCCTCACTGATGCCTATTAATCTAACTTTGTTTCTCCTGGCATCGTCTTGAAGCTACTAGATTGTCATTGCATGCTGCTTTGTTGTTTTTATATGTTCTATCTTTTCATGATCACTATCTGTGATCCTGTCCTCAAGGTCTGAAATTCTATCCTCAGCTTCATTTAAATGGTTTTGCCAACTTTCAATAGACTTTTTTTGTTTCTTGGATATCTCTTTGAATTTTTTTCATGGATTCTGCTTGTTTTCTACATTGTTCATTCAAAGTTTCAATCAATTTCCCATGCCCCTGTATTATTTTTATCTATTTCTTCCCTAGCTGTGTTGAGCAAATCCTTTACTAAGGTTGTTATTTCTGTCTTTATGTAAGGCATTACTTCTAATTTGATTTCATCTATAGCCTCATGGATTTGTGTGTGTGTGTTTTTTTTTTACTTCATTTACTATCTTTTCAGAGATTTCTGGTGTATGACTTTTAAAATCCTCCGTTTCACTGTCACCTGTTCTTGTACCTGATGGATATTTGAGATTGCATTTTGGTTTTTTGTCTTGTCATTTTCACCTTCTGGGCTAATATCTGGTTATTTAATCCAAATAGTCACAATTGTTGGCAAAGTATGTCCCAGGGTCCTACTATGTGGTTGATGCCTGCCCAATTGTTGGGTACATAGTGATCAGAACCTTCCACGGTCCTCTGTCTGGGTGAGGGGCCACCAAGTTTCCTGTCAAACCAGCACAGTCAGTCCAGCACTGTTCAAGGTTCTGGGAGGCAGAGTGGGAGCCAAACATTCAACTCAGACACACCCAGAAGCCTGAGCAGGGGCCAAACTTGGTGCTCCTCCTCCTTCCCCTGGCAGCCAGTAGCAGCCTGGGGCACCAAGGTGCACGGGCAGGCCCAGTAGCATGAGCAGGGGTGGAGCTCGGTGGCCTCCTCCTCAGGGCTGTGATGGTGGGGGGTCACAGAGGTATGCAAGCCGGCCCCCATGGCCCAAGCAGGGGTGGAGCCTGGTGTTCTTCCTCTACATTGCCCTGGGGCAGGACACGGGCATGCAGGCTCAGCGCCATTTCTATTTCTTTGGCTGAAGGTAATCATATTCTATTACAAGGCTGACTCCTCTCAACCTGACTGATGAGCTCTCCTGTGGTCAAGTAGGGACCACATGCTTCATCTTTCCTGTCAAACAAGATGGCTGGGAACTCACCTTTCCTGCAGATGACATGATAGCATTAAGGTTTATTCTGATCTGACAATCACTAATCTCCCATTTGAAAGTGAAATGATGAGGGCTTTGGGTCTGTATTACCTATTGTTATTAACAGGAGTGGGCTCAAATGGTTTGGGCAGATTTACCTCCAGAAATAAGGATGTACCATTTGAGTCACATACAGAGTTCCTAGGGAGTGGGTTAAAGGAAGTGGAAGTTAGAGAGGTGAACACAATGTCACTATACACACACTTAGAAACTGTATTTATGATATTGGAAAGAAATAAATTGGAGAAAATTGTAAACACTTTAATGGAAGGACTTCTGGTATATCTGCCACACATAATTTCCTTCCCACACTCAGCATGGGCTGAAAGAACAGCCTGAAAACAGTTTTGATTACACCATGGGACAAGTCTTCTGTGGTTGGCTGGACTCTGGTAGTCTTCTTGCTTCAGCACAAAACTACAGGTTACGTATGTATGATGAAGAGGAACAATCACACTGTAGACATCGTCACTGAGAGCTACAGAGTTAGCTGTAGGAACTGACACTGAAGGACGCTAGTGATCTCCAGTTGGAGGCAGGAGCCCTCCCAGTAAACCAGTCATAAGTGAAATGAATCTACATAAGGAATTCACACAAGTGAAAAAGAGAGGAAACCTGGACTGAGCAAGTGGAGATCACAGTCTGTAAGAGGAACAGCAGAAACACAGAAGGGCGTGCCGAGCAACCCAGTCTGGAGCACTTCCGTTCCCAAAGCCTTGCCATCCCGCCTTCTAGGCGAGCAGCTCCACTTCCGTTCTGCATTTCTGCTGCTGTGGTTTCACACATTTTGCTGCATAACCACCTCCCTTTTATGTGTGGTACTTTAAGCTTCTATTCCATATAAATGTTGGCACTAAGTTGAAGCACATATTACAAAATACACAAATATTGTATCTTAATAATTTATTTGATGTGTCCAGGAACAATTCCTTAAAACAAGATGCACCAAAATAAAATAGTTTTTAAAAATTACCTGTAGATACCCACTAGAAGTTTGTAGAAGAAAATGCATCCTTTCAAATGCACTTCTTTGTTCCCAAAACACATCAGATGGTGATAGCTCTAAGCTAGTACTTGTGTGCTGGTGCTATGGAGCCATTATGTACACATATGTTTTCTCTTGAGTTAGATCACTGGAGGTTGAACTCACTATTTCCTGCCTGGTAGATGGGCATGTTAACAGGGGTATTCATTTATTATTAAGCAAATGTTACTCTATTTTTAATCTACAAAATCTTTTTAATGAAATGAAAATCATTAAACATTGCTAAGTAATCAGAACCAAATCTGAGAACTCAGTCCAGTTTTTAAACATTGCAACCATTGAGATTTATGAAGCCACAGTTACAAAATTCTCCATTTTTTCTGACATAAAATGTGATGCTGGTAAAGTCACGTACCTAACCAACAAGGCAGTCCCTGACACAGTGCTCTGAGTCAGCATGGCAATTTGCCCAGAAGCAGGGATTCTGGTCTCCTACTTGACCTGCCAGCTGGAAATCTTTTCTTGGCAGCTATGGCCTCCCGTAGAGTTGAAAGTGCTGTCCATCTTGAGACCAGATAGCATGTTTAGTCTGAGACAATATGGTGTTCCAAATAAAAATTATAAGGGAGGAAAATATCAATTTTCATGGCAGAAAAATATCAATAACCATGGTGTTTAAAAGACTGTGTGCACAATATATTCTCTTATCTCTGATTTGTTAAATCATAATAATCTACATTGTTAGAGAATAAATTTTCACATACAGACAAATCATTACGATTTGATCAACTAGAGAGTGGTCAATTAACTTGTAAAAGTTTTGATACAGAACATGAGTAATAAGAAAATGACAAAAATTGAGAGAGGCTTATTAATTTATTTGATAATACATAGCTTCAGGCAGACACAGAAGACAGGAGAACTTTCAGTTACCTTCATGACACATTGGCTGCCTCACCTGTGACGACTCTGACAGACAAAATTAGTTGGTGACTGGGTATTTGGGACTCTTCTTCCATGTTACTATTGCTTCTGGGCACAGGTTCAGCAGAGACGTTTAAATTCTTCAGGAGTACATTTGATACCCAATCTCTTTTCTTCCTTAACAAATTTTAATCCATAAAACACAGTTCCACAGATTCCATCCATATTCATGATGTTCCACTATGTGAAATATTCCTGTAATAAGAAGATTTGTAAATGAATATGTGACATCAATTTTTATTTTATTTACTAGTTTTGACCCAGAGGTGCCACATGAAACATATATTCAGTATTATATGTCAGTTACTTCCCCACCCCCTTCCTGATGAGTATCTATACTCCTAGTGAAGCCAGAAACTTTTTCCAGGATCCAAAGATAGAGTGACTCTGGGCCTAGCTACTAAGGATCATCACAAAGGGTAGGAATTATAAAAAGTGCTCATCATTTCTGATTATCAGGTAAGTGGAAACCAAAAGCACAGTGGAGTTTGGGATATAGAAAATTTGCTTAGGATGAGTGAGGTCCTAAAAACAAAATTAAAAAATAAGATATCATCTCAGCTTAGTAGGAACATCTACTGGCTGTTATGAAAAAGAAAGACAAATAAATGTGCTAGGGTGATATAAAGCAACAGGTTAGTGAGAATATAGCAAGCTGTTAGTGAGAATATAGCAGAGCCATTATAAAACTGTGTGAGGGTTCTTTAAAAAAAAAAGTGGAACTACAGTGTGATTCAGTGACTAGGTATACATCCGTCAAAGTCATGCTCATTGCAGTACTATTCACAATAACCAGGCAGTGGAAACAACCTAAGCAACCACAGATGGAGGAGTAAAGAAAATGTGGTACATATACACAATGGAACAGTGTTCTGCTCTGGAAAAAGAATGAAAGACTGTTATTTGTAGCATATTAGAACTGGAGAAATAATGTTAGATAATACACAACAGGCACAGAAAAACTAGTATTGCAGGATCTCATTCATATGTAGAATATTTTTAAAACATTGATCATATAGAGGATGAGATTAAAATGGTGATTACCAGAGGCTAGGGAGACCCCTACCCTCCCCATTCCACCTTTTCCCCTTCCCTCTCCCTCTCCTTCCCTTCCCTTTCTTTCCCTTGCTTCCTTGGTAGATGTGGAACTATGAAATCCTAAGACTGGATTTCTGGGAGCCCTATGTCTACCCAATTGGAAACTCTCCTGGGAACAGAGCTAAGCTTGAGCAAGACACAAAAGAGATGAAAGCAAATCAGATTTCGTAGCACTGTTGAAACCTCAGGATTGAGTCATATGTAAAGTCAGTTCCATATTTTGGTTTTTATATTATTTAAATGAACACTGTATCTTTGTACAGGAAATAATTTAAGCATGAGTTTTTGAACTTACAAATTTGAGCCGTGAATTATGATGACTACACATGGACGTGTGATTTTATTTTGGCTGAAAGCTAAGTGATGTTACGTTTCCTTATTAACATAGCTTCTAACCTCCAGCCTCAGGGATATTTGTATCTGATATCATATCCAGAAATGCAAATGGACTTATAGCCTGTTGAGCAGAACTGATCCAACTGCCAAAAGGTGCACCATTGAATTAATACTATCCCTGGGTGAACCACTGAGATTCCACTTGGCTCAGGAAGCAGAACACCAACAGTAATTAGGTATCTATGAAAAATTATGCCAAACTGCCCTGGTAGCTGCAAGACAGCAGATAATCTCCCACCACCACATCATTAGCTACTGCAGTAAGTGCCAAGCCAGAAGGGAGAGAGATGATGACTGAATTTTCCAACATTTTCAAGCTGCCAATTACAAAGTCAACATAAATAGTGTATCTTGTTTTTGGCAAGTGGCTTAATACTTTGAGAATCTTGCTGTAAGTTGTAGAAAACATATGTATTTGGCAGGAATTATCTTTGGAATACTTTGCTTTGAAGCCAGCTGTGTTCGAGACCTGGAAATCCCATTCAAAGGAGCACTTGATTGAACATACTTTTCACTCAAGTGAACATTAGCATTAATGAGAGCCTGTAAATCCACACATATTAGAAAAGAAACTACTGCAATTGCTTAACCATTGGACTTTACAGGATATGTTTTGTGAAATCTATGATGGGAATTTAAATATAGAAAAAAACGGCAAACTGAAAATATTAATCATCATGTCCACAATTGTACACTGGATTTAGTGTTAGTGTAGTGTACTTAGAGAGATAGGGGGCATAGTCAAGTGATATTTATTTGGGTAAATGCTGGCAAGAAAAGCGTGGTTCTATTTAACATGTTCCAAACCACATTGGAGACTAAACTAAGCTACATTTACCACAGACACACCAGGGGAAAATCTGGGGCATTGGCTTTGCCAATGTCTGAGCAATGCCAGGGTTTAAGAATTGGACATCATTTGTATATTTTTCTAGAGGCAAGAGAAGGTTTGCCTCCATTCCTTAGCCATGATCAATTTTCTTCCCATTTCATTTTTTAATCATTATTGCACATGATGCCACACTGCCACCCCAAAAGACTCTTGGAATAAACCCTTTTAAAAATAAATGTATTGGACATTTTTAATAGCAATTATTTTAGATTATATAACATATAATCATATAAAATTAATTTAGTTAGATTTATAATCCAGGAGCAAAATGAAAGAGGACCTGTCAAGGTTTGCACATAGTAGAAAAAAAAAAACAGAAATGATTAGATGAAGAAGGGTCCCAGCTGTTCTGGAAGATCAAAGATCTAGTGCTTTCTTACTTTTTTAAGATTTGCAAAAGAGATTTGAGTGCATTCTGTTTTACCACACTTCCTGCAAGAAAATACATTTTTAGAAATATCCTCAAGGTCTCACAGTTTCCATCATTTTCTGAGCCTTAACAAATTCATGTATCTGATAAATTTTGAGAGAATTACAGACTATGTCTGGATGAGGCATTTGTCATACACACATTTTTTGGTTCATTTGACCTCTCTTCTAAGATGTACCCAGCTATTCAGTGATGATGCAAAATAAATTCCCAATTAATTGGAAAATTACCATTTATATTCCATTATAAGCAAGATATTTTGGTAGATATTTTAGGACAAGCAAGGATAACTACAATCTACTGTGCTTCTGAATGAATATTCCAGATAATAAACCAGACCCGGACTTTGAAAATAAAAAAAAAAAAATTGCCTTCATGCTGGAAAGTACTGTCAGTATTTGAGTGGAAAGAACTGTGGTGCCAATTACATTTTAGTGCTGAGGAAATCCTGTAACCTTAAGGCTTTTTGAATAGTCAACTGAAAATGCAATTTTAAAATCTGTTTATAATTACATGAGCCTGAGACTGTATATCCAAATCCCATTTGCCAGAAGGTCTTTGAATTAAATATTCCATCTTAATATACAAATGAAAAGGAGACTGTACTTCTATTTCCTGAATAGTACAAAGAATTGTTCATTTTTTCAGAAATATAATCAACTCCAAAAGCAAAATCAATATTATTGTTTGTATTTGCTCTACATATTACACACTTGTATCATTCTATGTTTACATCTTTCACATTTGCAAGAGATATGTATGAATATATGAAAGTGTACAATAGTTAAAAGTTCAATAATTTTTATTTGAACATTTGAATTGGTTCATAGTGAGGCATATAAATTAATGTTACACCTTGCCTGCCAAGAGTTTTATTTCCTAATAAAAAAACAAGAGAAAACCAACAAAATTCAGTGAAAAAAAGTGACAGTTTTACAAAGAATCTGACAGACTTGTATTGTGCTGTCTAATTTTCTCAGTCCAGTAGTTTGTACTTTGTCTCACCTTTTTTATTGTTCATTCAATTGAAATTATTTCCCATTTTGGTATTTCATATTGTATACTAGTCTGTTTGATCTGTGAATACTTTATTAACTCTAGTTTAGTATTAGGGTGTGATATCAGTTCTTTTCATTGACTTTCTTCTACCTCATGTACAAAATATCTTCTAATTTTCAAATCTTTGAACTTAAAACTTAATTTTCATAGGTGAGTAAATAAATCTCACTACTCCACTGAGTAGGGTATAGTAATGTCTAAATATTTACACATTAATGTACATAATGTAGTATTCATTTTCTTTTAATTTGTCTTTCAAAGGAAAATTACATTACATTTTTTTTAAAATTAGGTGCATAAATTGTTGCTTTTTGTGATTATCTCTCAGATGTTAAAAGGAGGCCTTTGGATTTGGAACAACTGAGATATAGTGACTTCAGATTTTAATGAGAAATAAAAAATAAGAATACATACAGTATTTGACAAAATAATTGAAATGCATATAACTCATGGCCACTAAATATAAAATCTAACAGGACGAGAAATAATGATCATTTGCAAGTCTAGCAAGAATATTCTGAAAACTGTGCAAATGATTTTTCATTTCAAGTGGAAGGTAAATTGTGATTATTTTTGGCAGAATATAGAAAGACAGCTTTTTTACATTCCTCAGAAAGATATGAATCCAGAGTACCCTAAAGAAGGAAAAATAGAGTAGTATACATTTTGGATCTTATTTACACTTTTAATTTTTTATATGAGGGAGATGATATGATATTAATACATGTGATTCTGATTTATTTCACTTATGAGTATGATATCAAGTTGCATCCATTTATATATAAAAGTCTGAATTTATTCTTCTTTATAGTGAGTAGTACTCCATTGTGTAAAAATACCACATCTTTATTATCTGTTCTGCAATTGGTGGGAATTTGGTTGTTTCCAAGATTTAGTTATTAAAAATTGTGCTGCTACAAACATGGGTACACAGATATCACTGTGGCATGATTTTTTCAATTCTTCTGGGCAAACATAGAAGGGGAATAGCTGGATTGAATGGGACCTCCAATCCTAGTTCTCTGAGGATTTTCCACACTGATTTCCAGTCAATGTACCTGTCTACACTGCAATCAACAAAGGATAAAATTTCCTTTTCCCCACAGACCCACCAGCATTTGTTGTTGATTTATTTCCTGAGGATTTATTTCTGGAGTGAGATGAAATCTCAGTATTGTTTTAACTTGCATTTCTCAAAAAACTAGTGATGTTGAACTTTCTTCATTTATTTATTTGCCATTTGTATGTCTTCATCTGAGAAGTGTGTATTCATCTCAGAAGCCAATTTTTGGATTGAGTCTTTGAATTTGGGGGGCCTGATATTTTTCAATTCTTTATATATTCTTCTTTTGTCTGAGAGACAGTTGGCTAAAATTTTTCCCATTCTGTGCGTTCTCTTTTCACTCTGTTGTTGATTTCTTTTCACGTGCAAAAACTTTTTAATCAGATGAGATTCCAGTTATTTATTCTTGGAAGTATTTCCCATGCTGTTTTTGTTTTGTTCACGAACTCGATTTACCCCTATGTCTTCAAGATTTTTACCTACCCTTTCTTGCAGTAGATTTAGTGTTTCTGTTTTAATATTTAGATCTTTGATCTATTTTGACTTTAGTGCATGGTGATAGACATGTGTCTAGTTTTAGTCTTCACCATGTGGAAAGCCAGTTTTTATAGCTCCACATATTAAAGAGATTATCTTTCTTCCAATGAACATGTGTGGCCCTTTGTTAAAGATAAGGTGGCTGAGTGTCTTTGTAGCTGTGTCTGCATCTTCTAATTTGTTGCATTGATCTTCAGATCTGTTTTGTTTACCAGTACATGCTGATTTTATCACAGTAGCTTTGCAGTATAATTTCAAGTAAGGGCTTATGATGCCTCCTGCCTTGCTTTTGTTGCCCAGGACTGCCTTTGCAATTCTAGGTCTCTTCTCTTTCCAAATGAATTTTGGGAATGTTTTCTCTAAATCTGTGAGGTATCTGAATGGTATTTTAATCAGAATTGCATTGAATATGTATAAAAGTTTTGGGAGTGTGGCCATTTTCACAGTGTTGGCTCTTTCTATCCAGGAGTAAGAAATATTTTTCCATTATCTAATATCCTCTTCAATCTCCTTTTTCAGAGTACTGTACTTTTCAATACATAGACATTTTATTTCTTGTGTTAGATTGATTCCTAAGTATTTTATTTTTTGGATGCTATTATGAAGTATATGGTTTCTCAAAAGTAAAGAAAAACTTGGATGGGGAAAGGAGAAAAGAAAGAAGGAGAAAGAATATATATATATATATATATATATATATATATATATATATATATATGGTAATCATATATATATGAGATATAGATAATTATACTACTAATTTCTGTTAGTTCACCAAAAAGAACAGTTTGTGCTTTCATTGTCTGATCATGTTTTCATGCCTGTATACCTTGCAATCTTGCAACTACTTTGAAGATGACCATGTACAATATATTAACCAGTGTTAATCTTCTATTATTTTGTTTTAAATTTCTGTATCATGATTGTTTATTTTTTTATCTTTAAAATTCAAAAAAAGAAGGAAAAAAGTTTAAAAAACTTTTCTTCCAAATTCCAAAGATATACTTCACTATTAAATCCTTCCAGTAGGAGAGGTAATGTGGATTAAAGCACCATGGCACAAGCTCACAGCATACTGCTATGAAAATTAATTCTAAAGTCTGAAATACAATCTGAGTTTCTTTGCAATGTTTTGTATATCTGCATAAAGCACACATATGCATGCATGCATGTGTGTACATCTTTTGTAATAGTGCATCCTTATTAATAATGTGATGCCTTATTAATAACATGGCTCTGATTTCCAGTAATTTCAACTGAATGTACATTGCCATAACTAATATTCTAATAACTTTTAAAAAGTCTATAGATTTTTGCCACTTCAAACTTCTACAGAAACAGTACTATTTTATTGATTAATTGATTGATTGTTTTTTGGAGGGACGGGGTCTTGTTATGCAGAAGAGGCCACTCTTGAATTCACTACATGGCCTAGTCTGGCATCAAACACATGGGAATCCCCCACGTAAGCCTCCTGAGTGATACATTTATTGGAAATGGAACCAAATAAAGTGAAAATTCCAGCTTTTTAAAAATATATGTAAACAGAGCATGGTTACACACTTGGAATTCCAGCACCTGGAGGAGACTGAGTCAGTAGGACCGCTGTGAGTTTGAGGCCAGCCTTGACTATATAGTGAGCTCAAGGCCAGCTTGAGCTACATAGCAAGACCATGTCTCAAAAATAAAAACAAATGTAAGTGTGTATGTATTTATTAGTGTGTGTTTGCAGGACATGCAGTGTACAATCATCTCGGGGAATGGATACATGTACATAACTCAGCTTGTTTCATTTTCTTCCTTCGCCTCTCCCCCTCTCCCTCCCTTTACATTTAATTTCTCTCTTCCCATTTTCATTCTTGCTGATATTATTAACCTTAGGTCATATTTATGCCTATAAGGTACACATTCACTGAGATTGTTACATTCCTGTACGTAGCATAACTTTATCCTACATAATTCCACTTTCCTTCACTCCTCACCCTTGATCTCCTAGAACACTTTCCATTTGCAAGAGACCTATCCTCTTTTCTCTTTTGCATTCATTTCTTACTGTTCTGGTTGCTGAGTACTCTTCCATCATGCACAGATACATATTTTCTTGATCCAAATATATGCAACTTTAGATATGTACTCACTCTCACTCAAGCTCACCTAAGAACTACTAATTTTCAGTAATTTTTACCTGGCACATTTGTAACAAGGATTACATATGTTAATGTGGGTAAATCTCCTACAGCAGCACATAACATGCAATAACTTGAAAGTGTTTGCTGAAGATCAGCCCTGTATCTGATTCTAGTCCACGAAATAATATCTATCCCATTTGGTGAATGTAAAAACAATCTGAGTTTAAAGCATCACATGTTGTGTTATGCTGCTGCTTGTAGCATCACTCTGAGATGAGTCTGCATGTGCTTGCCCTGCACTTTCCTTCAGGCCTGCGTTTCAGGTGGCTCTGCTGCCACACAGACTGTGCAGGGGCTTGGCTCCTGTAGTGCACCCACTGCCCTCAATATAGCTGCTTCGTGATGCACAGCACAAAGATCTCTTCCATCATTTGACTCAATTTAATATTAATGAATATTAATGAATGTATTGCTTTTCTTTTTCTTATAATGTTTGTTGTTGGAGACCACCATGAAGTGGCTCTGAGCAGGATTTAAGATTAACTAATTGGCTTTCTATGTTTATCTGTGAGTCTGTCCTAGGCCTCGGCCCCTTGCCTGGTGAATGGAGTTGATTCATGCTAAGTGACCCTCTGAATCACTGGTCCTGGCTGAGGCCTGTAGTGGCCTGTGAGGCCGGAGATACCTCAAAGGGCAAGATAAGGCCACAGCTGTGAACACTTGGCTCAAACATCAATTAAGTAGAGATTACAGCTGCAGGAATTATTCCTACAGTCTCACTCCTACCGTGTCTTCATGATAAGACAGTTCTACTGAATTCACTTGATTCATTACCTGGACATGTCCTTGAAGTGATTCCCAAGTTCCTCCTTATTGCCTATACTTTCCTCAGTTTCCCCACCCTTTGTTGTTGGACCTAATGAAAATGGGCAGTCCAGAGAAGTCTTTGTCTTAGCCCTCAGAGTCTCAAGCTCAACTAAAGGGTTTTGACTCTGCTGGAGCCCTAAAATCATATCACTTGTATCATTTTATTTAAGCCTCCACCATACACTCTTTTGGGAGATTAGGCATCTAAGTCAGGACCCAATAGTTTGTCTTAAGAAATGATTCTGTCTTCTGGAGTTATAAGCATATGGGAAAAGAGTCAATTTTTCAGATGTTTGTATCAGATTTACACTAGAACCATAGCAACAAAATATACTAGGGTCATAGTAACAAAAACAACATAAAAAATCTTTACCAATAGAATAGAATAGAAGACTCAAAGATAAATCCATGCAGCTACAGTCAACTGATTTTTGACAAAGCTTCCCACAACATACAGAAGACAAAAAATGGCATTTTAAATGGACTGTGGAAACTGCATATCCATGTGTAGAAGATTGAAACTAGATCCTTGTCACTTACCCTGTGCAAAAATAACTCAAAATATTTCAAAGATGTCAATGTAAGTCCTGAAATTCTGAAAGTCATGAAATTAAAAGACAACACAAGGAAACATAAGGAAAAAACTTCATCATATAAAGAAACACAATGACACCTGGAATCAGGCACCAGCATTTCATGAAATATTAGCAAGGATGCCCAAATGGGATTTCATCTAATTGAAAAGCTTTGAAAGAGCTAAAAAAATTAATAGAGTGAAAAACTTACCCACGAAATGACAACGTCCAGGTACTCCTTTAATATAGTATTAATATCCAGAAGATTAAAAACATTAAAAATATCAACAAAAAGTCTAATTCAAAAATGGGCCAGTAAACTAAGCAGGCTCTTCTTAAAGGAAATATAATTATGTAAAAAGTTCAACATCATTAGCCATAAAGCAAGGTAAATCAAAACTACATTGGGAATCTATTTCACCCCAATCAGAATGGCTATCATCAAAAATTCAAACAACAATAATTATTGATTAGGATGTGGAATAAAAGTAAACATTTAAAAATTGTTGATGGGAAGGTGAAATGATACAGTCACTATGGAGATCAGAATGACAGTTGCTCTAAAATCTTAAATTGGGTCTCCCATTGTCTCCTCCACTCATGCATACACACTTAAAGGAATTAAACCCAGCATAATATATAGACATTCGCTTATCTGTGTTTATCACAGTGCAATCCACTATGGTAAAATTATGGAATCAACTTTAATGCCTATCAACTGAAGAATGGCAGATTTATATATGAATCAGCCATAAAGAGAGATGAAGTCATGTTATTTTTAGGAAAACGGATGGAACTGGAGATGATTATATGAAGCAAAATAAATCAGGCTCAGGAAACTAAATATCATATATTTTGTCTCACATGTGGAATCTAGAAAAAAAGGAGAGCATAAAAATGGAAGAGAAGTTAATATAAGCAAGGAATCAAGAGGAAAGGAGAGACAAATGAGAGAAAAGTAACAAGGGTGGACTGGATCAGAATATACTACATGTGTATATGAAAATGCTGCAGTGAAACCAATTACTCTATGATTAAAATGCACTACTAAAATATGAACATTCTTTTTTATATTATTATCATCACAACAAACTTATTTTTAAGTCTGAAAAAGTAGTACAAGTATTTTCATTGCAGCAACAACAAGACAGTGGATCTCTGGATTTATCTCTCACTGACCCCGCCGCCTTAACAATAAGCAAAAAGAAGGAAGGAACGTGGGCATAAAGTAGACCACGTTGTTGGCTCTAAATTGTGCTTTTCCATAAACACCAGAAACTTTAAAAGTTAAAATCCATGGAAGCAAACATTTCGGATTATATATCTCTCTTCATTTCTTGTGTTAATCATGCTCATGTATTTCTAGGCTGTTTGGAATATTATAATTTCTCTTTTAGCCCACATTCAACCAGCTATATTTTTTGATAATGTCAGATAAATGACTTTCTACTCTACATCACAGCACGTGATCCCTGCTGGATATTTATACATAAATTCAGCAGTTTTCTAGAAAACAAAGACTAAGAGCAATTACAAACTTACTTAATCACAGTCATGTTAAATGGTGACAATATTGAAACATAAATTTACATGGAACAAATCCAATGTCAATGTTGCCACTAGCCATGGTTTTCCTACCTATATTTTATATTGGAATCAGAATATGTTTGGCTGCACTCAAAGAAATCTTTACTTGTAAACATAGTGACCCAAGCACTAACTTTTAGTGAACTGTTATTTTCTAGACTTCACTTACATGAGCTTCAGAATGAACCTCTAAACTCAATGAGTCACTTGAGTACACAAATGTTTAATTTCAGTAGATGAGAATGAGGGTTTTGCTTGAAATACTAACATCCTAGAGTTAATTATGGGCATGTATCATCAAAAATTATCTTTCTATAAATAGGATACATTCAAAGTAAAATACTTGGAGTTTATTTTGAAAAATTAAGACATTATATATTTTAATTTTCTTCCAAAACTTGACTTTGGATTTTAATTAGACATATCTATGTAAGTTATTAAATATCTCTTTTCTTATTAACTTCTAATATTGATCAAACCAAATTAGCTAAATATACAAGACTGTCCTCAAATCTGGTATCTAGATTGCATTGCAATTTTTAACCATATCTGAAGTCATGATTAACTGAGTGAAATGATATGCATTATCCAGATGTGAAAACTATTTCAGTTCCTAGCCCAACTACTATTTGTGGTTTCTCACTTGCCTACACAGTCCTTCCTCTGTTTTTATGCTATTTCACATCTAATGGTGAAGATTTCCATACATCAATACAGGTCACCTAATTTCCATACAAATATCACATCAATTACAGTGCTTTCATAGGTTATGTGACTATACAGTCTATCATAGGTCATATGAATACAAAGTCTTTTGTACTTTATGTGTGTATATAGTTTATCTACATTTGAACCATTGACATTGCATAAGTACTCTATCATTCTTATCTAATCTTGTAACAAAGTCAAATATCCCTGTAAGCTATAATGAGAAGACTCAAGTTTGAGGAGGGCCTTCACTCTAAATCTCTTTTGCTGAGAATTTGATATTGTTACTCTCTAAATACAAGAACACTTGCATATTATAGGTAAAGTCCAAGATATAAAGAATATTAATTCATTCTCTGCAACAATAGAAGTATTTATAGTTGGTTCCACACTGATAGCTTTTCTATAATAAATTTCAGGCCTTTCTTTCTACTAGTGTCTAAAAAGTTCTTTCTTTATACTTATTCTATTTTCAAACAAAGAGATATCTTTGTATTGCTCATTTCTTTTTAATTCTCTACTCAAAGAATTTTGCCAAGTGACTTTCCATATAAACTTCCTTTTATAGTTTTGCTAGTGGGTATTTTTTAAAAAATAACTCTAGGATTTATTATATTGTAGTGCATATGTGTTTCAGCTATAAAGTCAAATAGCTTGTTTCAAAATGTTATTCTCTGTTTTTACTAAACATAGTGCTCTGAAAAAAATCTCTCAACTTCATATTTCAGTTTTATCGCTTGTTAAGTGAAAAAAAAATAAGACAGATTCTATACCTTAGAGAAACATTTAATAATCTAAGACAGGAAGCAACTCTAGCATGTGTTGTAGTTAAGAATTAACATGTTCCCTAGAATTGTCAGGTTTATAATTGGTGCTTTTTGTAAGTTATTGGATCAAAAGAGTGCTATATGCCTCAGTGGCTTTATGCATTGCTCAGTTCATCTTTAACTGTACTTTTAGAAGGTAGTTTGAATGCATGGGTCACTGTGGGCATGCTGTTCGATGCTTTATCTTTTTCCCCAGCTCCTTCCTACTTGCTCTGATTTCTTGCCACCATGGGTTGAACAGCTTTCCTATGCAATGAGTTTTAATATGCTGATTCTCTCTTGCAACCAACCCACCATGGACTATATCCCTCAAAACCATTGACTGAAATACACTTCTTTAAATTGTGCATTTGGGATATTTTGTTCCAGCAATAGGGAAATAGCTAATGCAGAAAATTGGTAGCTACAGAGTGTGTGATATTCTTTCTGTGACTTTAGCCATCCATGTGAGTGAGTAGTGATTGGAACTTCTTTACAAAAGGAATTTGCAAAATTTTGCAGAAGCCAGGCTTGGTCAGTGATTTTTGAAAGAGTTCAGAAGTCCAGAATGTGAATAGAAATATGGACAAGCAAGGCTAAGTTTACAAGTTTCCAGGTGAAAATTAAGACCCTGTTTGAAATTAGATTAGAGACCAAGCATATGTCATTTTGACAAAGAATTTTTACATTTTGTAGATATTGCATGACACTGTATGACACTTGTAGGCATTATATGGCACTGAATTTAAAAGTGATGGACTAACCCGGCAGAGAAAAATTCAAGGCAGTACAATATCACAATATCATTTTTACTTCTGGATACTTAAGTCAGATTTATAGTGAAAATCAGGAATACAAAAAAACAGAGCAGATAAAAATAATGCAAAACTTAAATTTTGGTCCAAAAAGGAACCATGCGTAAAATTAGGACAAAAGTATATGTGGTTGCTTGAAAAGATCAACATCACTGAGAAAGAAGTCAAGTATGATAGAACTTCAAAATAAGATTTTGAAGAAAATGAGAGACACTATGGTAGCCATTGCTGATTTCCTGTTATCTTGTTTTGAAGTTCTGCATTTCTTTTATTGTTCTGTTCTGATTTGCTTTATTCTGTTTTGTTTTGTTTTAATCTCTTTTAAAAAATGAATAAAAATAAAAGGAAAAAAAGAAGCCAAGCAAGTTATATTAGAACGAAAGGAAAGATGCTTGGAGGACACCTAAGGCAAAGACCCACCCCACCTCTCATAGGCTCAGGTGTGTAAAACTGTTACTTCTTTTGAAAGACTTAATTGTGAAAAAAGAGCCCTGAGTTTCTTACTTATTCAGGGCCACCTAAGGAAATGTCACTCTGAATTTAGCCATGCAGACACTTATGGGCTTGCAGCTGTGCTCCAAGAGGAGCTGGCTACTGCTCAAGCTGGCGGCAGAGTCTGTCTGGTGTGCTAGTGCACGCATGCACAGTGCAAGAGCAACAGGGTCAAGGAGACTTTCAGCCAGATTTCAAAGGAAGGCCTGTGAGGTCAAGCAATATGACACTGAACTGGTGACATGTGAAGCGCTGAGATTAAAGACAAAATGACAGGGATAACAACAGGAAATTAGAGATGCCAGGGAGGTGAAACATTAGCTGAGAAATTCCAAAGAAATGAGTGGAGCCCACCCAGCACAAAGTTCACTTTGACTGCAAGGCTACAGGGGCAGGTTGCCCCAGCCCTTTGGCATTCACAGCTGGCCACAACTTGCCATGGATGTTGGACCTCGAGCTACATAATTTAATTTTTCCCTACCATTTTTTGTCCTTGTTTAATCTGATTCCTTTCTATTCCCCTATTCCTCCCTTTTATAACGGGAAAATTTAAACCTTGCCATTGTAGATTAGACGTATTTAGCTTTCAATTTCAAAATTTTGCAGGGGCTCACAGTTACTAGTTTGCCAAGAATCTCACAGGGAATTTTGTGCTTAGATTTTTATCACCATTGAAACTGCTAAAACTTTGGCAACTTTTAAAGATGGACTAAATGCATTTGGTAAGATGAGCTGGATATGAGCCTTTGGGGATCAGGATAGAATGTTATGGTTTAATATATCAGTTTATCGAGCAAAGTGTTATGTGTGCAGAGCTGGAGCTTTCAGACCCATATAATGATGAGTCCAGGCTAAACATGCGAGGAGGCAGGGCTTGATTGGGAGAGGCAGGTCACTGGTGAAGTTTGCTCCTTTGAAGATGTATCTCTCTGCCTGGATTGTACCTTCACCCTCTGATTCATGAATATCACAGATTGTTCAGTTTACTTCTTCCTTTCCCTTCCACAGTGTTATTTCCTTGTTGGAGCCCACCATCCCTGAACCATGTACTCAGTCTCCTAAAACTATGAGCCAAAAGAAGCCAGTCATCCTTTAAGTTGGGGATGTGTTAGATATTTTGTTCCCAAAAAAGGAAAAGAACCAATACACCATAATACAGAGCACATATAAATTCTCCAAAATGAACTCTAATCATTTCAGCTACCTCACTTCTTTTTGAAGTATGTTCACAGGTACAGTACTGGTTAAGTTTTTATTTCCTTTTTACTCCCTCGAAATTCACCTTTCATGTTCAGTTATTTTCTGCCTTTACATTTGTTTTTTTCATTAAAATTCAAATACAAGTCTATGTGTTTTGGATCATTTTATTTATAAACGGGTCTACTTGTGCAATCTGTCAACCAAATAAAGTACTCTTATTGTTTGTTAGCCACAGTATGACGGATAGGTGGGAAAATAAGGTGGGTTTAGAGGAAGTAAGACAAAATGATGAATTGGGCCAAGTACAATTTCTTCAGAAAGGAATAGGGCCTGTGCAGGTTTGCCTACTCTCTTCCTCTAAAAACCATCAATATTGAAATATTTTAAGCATAGTATATTTGAATGTTTATGTTCAAGTTGCTAAATTTTCAAATTCATATCTTATGTATTGAAATGACCTTGAATGATTAAAATTTATCATTTTTATAGAAAAGCACAGAAACAAATTGTAATATGTACATTTTTTTAAAGACAGGGTCTCACTATATAGATCAGGCTGACCTTAAACTTGAGGCAGACACCCTGCCTCAGCCTCCTAAGTGCTGGGATTGTAGACATGCACCACCACACTCAGCCCTACGTGCATATTTTTGTCATGCCATAAACCAGATGCTTCAAGATGATTACAAAGTTGATCCCCGGTACAAAAAAAAAATGATTACAAAGAGATAGAGAGGAAGAAAGAGAAAATAAAGAATAGAATTGACATTTTCTGAGGTGTTACTGTTTGTATGGCCAAAATGATCATTGGTTATAAAACACAAATTATGTCATTTTCTTCCAAGCAAATGAAAAGTGGCACCGAATCCTCATTCTGCTGGACTCAGTATACCAGGAAATTCAAATTATGATAAGTCTTTCTGCAGGACTTCAGGAACATGTACACCTGTAATAGCTGTTCACAAGCAAAATTATGCACACATATACACACAAAAAAACACACACACGTACACACAGGAAAATGTGCTTTGGTTGGATTTCCCATGCAAACTGGGACATCTGGTGATGGGTTTCAATTTCTTTTTTTTTTTTTGTCCCGGAGATTGAACTCATGACCTCACACTTGCCAGGCAAATGCTTACGCTGCTGAGCTAAATCCCCAGCCCCTTCAATTCCTTGAAGTGCACAGTGTAAACACGAACCTCAAGGTACTTTCCAAAGGGTAGATGAGAATTCATATGACTCTCAGGGGCTCATAG
The DNA here is from genome assembly GCA_004027295.1 of Dolichotis patagonum. Lineage (NCBI taxonomy): Eukaryota > Metazoa > Chordata > Mammalia > Rodentia > Caviidae > Dolichotis > Dolichotis patagonum. The sequence continues at coordinate 59,506 of PVJX010000225.1, forward strand.
AGTCATTTTGTCTGCTTAAGAAACTTCTTCTGCTTATTTTTTTATACTCTCACCTGTTTCTCCTTGCTTCTTTACAATAACCTTTTAAAGAAACTCAACCTTACAAAAAACTAAAAGCAAAAGGGAAACACCTTGAGATTACCTCAAAGTGTGAAAAATTACCCTAAAGTAGAAAAGCATAGAGACCTAGCAAAGAGAACAAAAAAGAAAGGGAAAAAAGCGCAGGTTACATATGGAAATAGCAATTTATTTTAATTCTTCAACTAATAAAAAATAAAATAGTAATTACAATCTCTGAAAATCATCTTGACATATGTCAAGTGTTTTACTTGTATTTACTCACCTAATTTGTAAAATAATCCAATTTTATGAAGAGAAAACCTGGTCGAGATTTGAAAAAAAATAAATAATATAATATAAAGAACCAAAATAACTGAGGTAAAAAACCAATTGGATCTGTATGCAAAGCCTACATTCTTTTCTCTAGGTCAATCTAAAGAGAAAGAAGATATTTGAAAGTTATTTCTAGCATGAATTGGAGAAACAAAGTTTGGGGGCCACGCAGTAAAGAGCAACTGCCTAAATCACCCTACAGATTTTTCTGCTGTGAATTCCACTAATTTGGAAATCACAGGACCCCATAGCTTGTTCTGGACACCACCCTGTGCTCTGCAAATATTGCACTATGAAAATGAGGGTTGCGCATGGATTTTAAATTTCCAGGCTGTCCTGCCATCACTGACAGAAAGGCTGAGAAAGCGTTGCCTTGGCCTTTTTGATTTCAATAACACAGGCAGCTTTGCTAACAAACAAGAGTCATAAAGTAAGGAGATTCTCAAATATTGGAAGGGGTTTATATGAAGGTTGGCCAAAAGGAAACAAAAGCACCTTCTATATTACATAAAATATAGTTAGGACATTAATAAAAACAAGAGGTTTATCTGGTGAAGAGATCTGAAATGGAAATGAATTATTTCACTTCAGAATGACAGCTAACAGAGTGGCTTTGGGGAAAATCATTCCTAAATGCATCGGGCTGCCTCTTGCTTGCAGAACGGAAATTACTGACTATTGGTTAAAATGCCATGTGAATTAATTTTTAGGCTCATTTCTTCTCTGGCTAAGCATAAAAGCAATTTCAAAGGGAGAAAAATGGCCCCAATATGTGTTGCAACAAATCTTTTGAGGATTTGAAATATTAGCAACTAGTACAATTTAATTCTAAATTCAGCAACTATCACTGTTGCAGTTAACAGTTTTAGATACACACTTTGCAGACTTAGGGAAAAAAACCTATTATTTGATCTCTAATTTCAGTTATTTCACTCAGTATCTAATCTGCATATAATTGCTTGAGCATACGTTGATATACTTAAACATTTAATTCAACTTTGGAAAATCTTTTCATCAAGAGTTAGTTCAAAGATTTCATTAATTTTCTTCTCTAATTGTCTCCCCATTACTCGAAAGAGAATGGTTCCTTGTTGAATTTTCATTTTCCTTTCTGTTTTCTAAGAACATTACAGAATAAATAATATATCATAATTATTTAAAATAATGTTATCAGATATGATGACTTTAGGAAGTTTAAATAATAAGCTTAAATCCTAATAATTGTGAAGAAGCAGGTATATTTACCTCAGCCATTGAAAAATAGGTGAAGAAATGTGACATGACATGACAACCTTTGCGTATTTCATACAATCCTTTACTAGTGAACTAAATCAGCATGCATTCACTTTGAGATGATTGCGTAGCAGTATTTACAGAAAGACAGTGAACCTGAAATAAAAATGATATTTCCCTTCAGCGACCAATTGAGAATCCCCTCAGTAGAATAGTGTTGTTTTCTTCTCTCAATTTTCACATCATTTTAGTGAGTCAGATGATTGTTTTAATCCTAATTTAACCTTGAAGAACGAAAGCCTATCTTTTATTGGACTACCAGAACATTCCACATGAACTTTTGTTCTTTACAATATACTCTGCAGGGGAGAGATGGAAGAGACTAGAAAACAGAAATCAAAGACATTTTATAATAACTTCTGTAAAAGAAAAAATAAAATGAAGTTATTTGTATCCCTAATTGTTTGTGTTTTTTTCTCCCTCACCTGATCCGCCTCTTTCTCCTCCTTCTCTTCTTCCTCTTCCTCCTCCTCCTCCTTCTTCTCCTTCTCTTCCCCTTCTCCTCTTCTTTTTCCTCTTTTTCCTCCTTCTTCTAAATGAGAAATACAAACTTCTTCTGGTGATTTTTCATTTTTAGAGTCCTTGGACAGTCTGAGAGATAATTGTAATATTCCCCTAAATTGATGTATTGCCTTAAGAACACAATTTAACATTTTTAGTTGTTGTGAATGCTTAGTGGGATTCTAATATATTCTGATTGAGCCATGAGTGACAGAGCATAGCCTTCCTTTCAGGCAAGGTCTGTTATTTATTTTCTAAAGGGATAGTGCACTCCCTGATTCTCTGTGGTTGAAGACCCTGGTTAAACAGTAAAATGCTAAACTGAGAAGTAAAACAGGCACCACTGAAGTCCTTTCTTACTCATGTTGATAAAATATCAAAGAGTGACCTGCTTTCCAGATACAAATGGAGAGCCATGGGTGCCTAAGAAGCCAAAAATGATCCTATCTGCTGACAATCCATTGCATCACAATAAATTGTTCTGTAGAAAATACTTCAGGAAGTTTTTACTGTTATTGAAAAATAAAACAGAAATACTTTTGTTTAACCACTTTGACCTTAAAAATATTTTAGAAGTTGATTACCTTCAATTTAGAAGTGGATAATATTGGCTATAATTTAATTTTTCCTTGAAGTCTCAGATGAATACGCTGTCCCCTTCAAACACATAGTCTTGTTCTTGCCCCTTTCTGAAGCAGCCCTGTAAGTATTCTTTATGAATTGTGATAAAAAAAAAATCCTGCTGCCAACTACCATTCAACAGGAAAGCAAGCTTGTAAACACATTAGGACACACCTTCATCTACTTTACTTACCATCCGTTGCTCTATGTCACTCCTGGCTCTTCTACAAAGTTAAGAGTTTCGTGAAAGCTAAACATTTTGAATTGATTCAGAACACTGCAGCATCTACCACAATGAAATTAAAGACACAGAAGAGGACTTTAAAACTGCCTCAGTGGCAAGAAAAATGAGCCAAATGTGTTCAAAGCCAGGGAGACTGTTTTGAGGAGAATTAAAGGCAATGTATCTTTTATTGTAATAAAATTTTAAACTTAAACATCCACTATATGTTGCTTCAGTTCTGTGGGGAAACCAGACATTGATGAAATAATAAAAAACTAAATGCTGGTAAGTCTGCTAGGAAAATGAAACCCTTCTAATTATTAGAGGGAACTAGTACAAACATTAAATCAATATGAAGATTCTATAAAAAACTAAAATTAGGAATTCCATTCAGCCCAGATATTACTATTCTCATTGTCTTCTCAAAAGTGTTAAAAGACATCATATTATAGTGATACATGCAAATCCACATTGATAGTAGCATAGCTCATAATAACTTAATCCTGGAAATAGCATATATGTCCATCAACAGATGAATAGATAAAGGAAATATAGTACAGTATTTATACACATTACAGTATTACTCTGCAATAAAGATGGGTAAAATTGGATCATTTGTAGGAAAATGGATATATCTTGAGACCATGATGTTAAGTGAAATAAATCAGAGATAAAGCTTAAATATTGAATGATTTCTTTTATATGGGAAACCCAAATTATAGTTGAACAGCAAAATGGTAAAGAATAGGAAGTAGAGAGTCAAGTCTTTTTGAAATGGGAAAATGATAAAGGATGGAAGGAGAGAATGAGAGTGAAGAACAAAAAGATGAGAAAACAAGTTAGATGTGTACTGTACATGAATCAACTCACCATAAAGAATGTAAGGATAGTGTCTTGCAAATATTTACTAATATAAAACAAAAATTATTGTAATAAGTGGATCAGTTGTCATCACAGAAACTTCTCACATCAGCCTCATGTCCTCAGGAGTAGCTGGCCAGTTAGATTTCTAATCTTGGTCTAGGTATGGTCTAAAAGCCATAATTATACTTACAATGTTTCTATCAGTAAGACACCCACAAAAAAGTGAAAAGAAAGATAAGATGTTCTTCAATTGTATTAAAAACATTTGCACAAAAAGAGTTTGCTCCTAAGATAGCAACGGTAACTGCAAAAGCAAATAGCCTGTCTTATTTCTTTGTGTAAAATTCTGAACGTAGAATATCAAGACCATATGACTACGGTCCATGAGCACAGGAGTTATGATCACTAAAAATAAATGCCTTTGAGCTTTGTCCCTTTAAGGGGAAAGGAGCAGAACAGACTTTATGTTGTTCAGTTGCCAAACAGTGTGACAAAATGACTGAGAAAATCAACTTAAAGAGAAGACAGAATTATTTTGGGCTCATACTTTCAAAATATTCAGTTCATTGCAACTTGGTTGTGTCACATGGCAAAGCAGAATATCCTGACGGGGAATATGTAATGCAGCACAGTTACTCTCTTCCTGGTGGTCAGGATGCAAAAAGGCAGGGGAGAGAGGGATTAGGATTCCAAATTCCCCTTCAAGGGCATGCTGCTAACGACCGAACTTCTTTCTACTAGGTCCCAGCTATTGGATGTTCTAGCACCTCCCAATAGGAGCATCACAGGGTGTTGACAACCCATGCATGTGCCTTGGAGGTTATGTAAAACTTAAACTACAAAAGGTCTTATCACTACTTCGTAAGATGGTGCAAGTTGTGTACCATACTATAGTGGTAGAGGGATCACTCATGGCAAATTTACCTAGTGCATAGCTTGTGTGAATCTATGTGGTAACCTTGAGTGGATTTCTACGTAAACAGCCGCTCTAAAGGTCTAAAATCAGATATAGGTTTCTATAAGTTTTTAGACATCATAGTAAAAAATAGACTGTGATCTACTCACAGACCCGTACAGGAAATTAGGACAAGTTGAAAAGCTAAGCTTTTGTTGCACAGCCAAAAAAGTTTCTTTTCTCTTAGCTTAAAACACTGTAGACTAGTGATCTTTCTCAAACAGGATTAGTGACATTCAGACTAACTGATGTATTATTTTTGTAACCATAGAACTTGACCTAGCAAGCCTTTCATAGGTGGACAGATGTTTGTGTCATCTCCTAAAACAACATCAAAAGGCAGTAGATTATGTACATGCAGATGAACACAAAAGGGTTTGACACCATTCTCATGCATATCCTAGACTAGGCATTTTGAGGACTGCTTTTTTGTTTCATTTCTTCCTCACATATTTTTGTTTACTTTTTTATTAGTACGTGCTTGTGGTGCATACATAATGAAATAATTCAGCACAACTCCAGTACTTGTGGGAAGTTGGTATATGTATGTAAACCATCTTAGTTATTTTTAATATTTACTATGTTGTAATTTCTTTCATAAAACAACAAAAAAAGAGCGCTACTTAATATGTTGAAGGGGCCATTGGCAGTTTTATTTAAAGTACTTGAAAACTGTCCATGACATTAAAATTTACATCAGCTAGGAGTTGTTCTAGCACATGATATGTGCTAAATAGAGACCTTTGTATATCTTCAAAGGTAATAATTTTGGAGAAGCCTAACAATTCATTTAATATCAAATAATACCCCATGGTTATTGGCATGAAGAAATGCAGAGAAGAAACTTTTTTCCAAAGGTCTTTCTGACCTAATCCTCTTAGCAGATAATAATTAGTTTAATCAATGATAATCTTTGCACTTTCTACAACTAAATCCAGTGGTGCTAACAAATGTCTGCTCACAGAAATTTATCAAGGTTATCAGATAATAATGTTGAGAAGACAAGACAATCAGCAGCAATTCTAACCTCCACGTTGTCAGGTACAGTGATTTTAATCCTTGGCTCACATCTTATTGAAACTGACCAAGAAAGCCAGAAAACTGTTTTTTCTCCAATGTCTCACTGTGTTCATTTCCTTAACAATTTCAAAAATGCTAACTGAAGATGTTCCATGTTCCAAGAACTGTGCTAAGAATAAAATTATTGGCAAAAGAGTTTGAAAGCTAAAATTAACCTTCTTTCATGTATAATGTCCTATCTGTGAAGTTAAATAGGTGAATAATTTACTGGTAATGGCTTCATATTGCTGACAGATCAAAATACTGCCACTCTGAAAGCAGAAAAAAATCAAGGAAAAAGCAAGGTGCAACTCTAAAGGGATTAAGATAGAAAGTTGATCTAAAATTTGTTTATTACCAGTGTCTTGAATTTTTAGGGTAAATGATTGACTTTGTTATATGGTACTGTGTGTTATGCTAAAATATAGATAAATAATAAGAAAGTATCTTTGACATTGAGCTTAAAATCCAGATAAGAATTTAATTGTTAATTCACTATTATAGTAAATTATGTTATAGGTGGTATAATTTTAACCAATTTTATGGCACTCTAACAGAAATCAGCATAGTCCTAGCTAGCTGTTTCAATTACAATGTAAATTGTAAACAGGATAGAAAGCATATGTAGCCATAGAGAAGAGAAATTAGTATTTACAAAGTAGATCTAAAGAATATTACTCATTAAATACAGTAATCAAAACAGCATTTTCACCACTCTGATATTAGAGGGCTCATTTCTTCATAGTTTTTCTAAGTTTGAGATTCATAGAAGCCTACACTGACAGATGAGTGGACAGAGAAAATGTGGTATTTACACACAATGGAGCATCATTCTGCCACTCAGAAAGAAAAAATTAGTCACTTTCAGGAAAATGGGTATACCAGGAAACCATAATGATATGTGAAATAAATCGGCCATCACAATCTTTACTATCATATGGCTTCTCTTATGTGAGAAATACAAATTATAAATAAAGAGTAAAATAAAAGATGGATAATAGGAAGAGTGTCAATAAAAGGAAACAACTTTATTGACTGATAAATAAATTACAACATAGTAAATGCTCATGATAGAATACTATTCAGTCATGAAAGAAGATGAAATCCTGTCATTTGCAACAAGAAAGATGGAAATATTAAGTGAATGAGCCAGGTACAGCAAAACAAGGACCATGTGAGATAATGCTCCATACATGACACCATTAAAGTAGCTCTCAACCCTTGCAGAATATCAGCATACGTGACATAAAATGTTATAGAATTCTGGATAAAAACAAGTTTAAAATTTTCTCATTCATCCCCGTAAACTGTAGAGACCTGATTAACAAATCTAATGCTATACCATTAAATAAAGCATGCTGTCATCGTGGTTAATGCCGTGACAAACCCTGAAGCAAACTGGAAAGTCCTTCAGGAGTCAAATAACTTAATTATTAAGTTATAAATTTTAAGAATCAATTATTAGTTAATTCAAGTCAATTAATTTTTGTCTCTTCTCTCTTCACCTTACCTGAACATATCCATATGGAAGCACTAAGGCTGCTGCTTGAAATACCGAGGACACACCAGAGGGTCACAGCAGCTGCGCAGAAGCCTGAGTAGATCACGTCACCTTGTGGGGGAGAAGGGGTCACTGCGCCAGCTTTCAGGATCTCTTCAGCATCCGCCACTGCTTAAGATTCCGAGGGCCCAGTACATTGACGAGATCTCAGTATTTATTCTGTCTGTCTCTTTCCCTGATTGATAGTGTTTCCTGATTTCCATGGTGTAAATTCTCCCCTTGTGGCTGATTTGGAATGAGACTGAACCTGGAATTGGTAATTGTTAGGTACAACCAGATCACACCTGGCAATGTGAGCCTCAGCCTAATGAATGCAATAGACAGGATGAAAGGATTTTACCACAAAATCCTGTGTAGCCAATAGAATCTCTTATATAGAGCTACAGCTCAACACCATGCAATCTGAAAGAATCATACCTTCTGAAAAATAGTTGAACCATAAATTTTAATCAAATATATCTTGAAACTTTTTTCTTTTTAATTTTTTTAATTTTAAAGATAATATAATCCAACAAAACAATACAGAACAAAACCAATGCAGCAAAATTGGTACAGAACTTCAAAGCATGATACTGGGTCAACAATAATTGGTACCACATAATATCTTGTTATCGTCCCAATAGTTGTCCATTCTATCAGGTATAACAAAATCAAACAAAACAAAATACTATAAAACCAATCACAACAGAATATTGAATAAAGCAAAACAACTATTCAGAATAAAGCAAAACAATGAAAACAATACTGGACCTCAAAGACAACATAGAAGGGAATCCCCTATATTTGCAATATTGCATAACTGTCATCCTTCCCAGAGATGCTCAGACTGCTGGTACCAAGCCTGCACAATCAACCCAACAATACAAGCATTTAGCTCCTTTATGTGCCTTAGTTGCTATCAACTCAGGTTGTCCTCAGAACCATCTGGTTGCTAACGGTGTGGAGGGTGGGGGGATTTTCATCCCGGGAGCAGGTAGGCTCACAGGAGGCATTATCTAACTTTTCTTTCCTTGAAACATGTGTGGTTTGCACATCTTTCCAGGAAGGCTGACTAGTTGATTTCTTGATTGGTCCTCCAAGTCCCAGCATGGCAGATTCTCAGGAGATGCCCAGTTTTCTCTCCCTGGAGCACATGACTTGCCTCTTGAAACTTTTCTAACTCTACTCTTCTGCCTTTTGAAATTCTATTCTGGTGCTATTGAAACAATGCAATAGATTTTTCCTTAAGAAAGAAGTTATGTTAAACATGATTGCAGATTGAATTCTAAGAAAACGTAATTCTTTAATTCCTTCCAAAGTTTCAAACATTTTGTTGTACAATTTAGACCTGATTGAAACTATGTGATGAGACAATGTTGAATAAAGCACTTTATAAGAACTAAAACTATTCCATTTAATAACTATTACATTTATTCTTTATTATTATAATATATTGTTCAATCTGACAATTTTAGAAATGTAAAATAAAATTCCTAATGTCATAATCAGTAGTGACATTTGGCACCAAAACCCAAAAAGGTCTTTGGAATTTGTCATGAAAAGTTTATTTTCAAAACCAGATAATACTCTGCTTCATTTTCAAATTTTCATCTTTCCCACAAAGTACCTCATGATTACAATCTAAAAATGAAAAGAAAATTAATGTGTAAACAGAATAGTTGTTAAATCTGTGCAAATTTTGCTATTGTAATATATATTAATTATACACATTTATTTCACTTTTGAAATTTTCACAGATACCTGTATTGTGCTTTTACCATCTTTGCCCTGTATCTTTTTACCCTCTCCCACTCATTTTTTTTTCCCTTTACCTCTGGCCACCTTATAAATGAGCAACTATTCCTCTGCTACCTTTAGGTCATTTTTCTCTCCATATGTGATAAAATACACATGATACTTGCTCTGTATCTGGTTTACTTTACTTAACATGATGTCTCACAGCTATACCCATTTTTCTACAAATGACAAGATTTCATTTTCTTTACAGCTGAATAATACTCTATTGTGTACATACGTGTCAATTCTTTATCCATTTATCTGTTGCTGGGTGGCTAGGGCTTATCCCATATACCAGGAATAGTTAATAGTACCAATAAAGACACTATTACATATATCTCTTAAATATGCTGATTTGATTCCTTCATTTATAGTGTATGAAGTAGTGATAGAGTTGGATCATATGGTATTTCTATTTTTAGTTTTATGTGGAGCTTCTAGGTTTCATTCCATAATGTCTTTACTAATTTACATTGCCACTGTGAGTTTATAAAGACCCACAAATAACCAAGCCACTCCTGAGCAAAAGGAGTAGTGCCAACATCAAACTTGGGTATACTGCAGAGTCACAGTAACAAACAGAATATGATACTGGCATAAACACACATGTAGATGAAGAAAACAGAATAGAGAACCAAGAAATAAATGTGCACGTCTTCAGCCACCTGACTCTCAACAAAGATCCCAGAAACATTTCCTAAATAATGATTGAAACTGGACATTCACATGTAGAAGACTGAACATTGTATTTCTTTATATGGCTTACATCTCAGCCTGTAGAAAAACAAACTCAAAATTTATGTAATACTTGAATATTTGTGCCAACTAGAAAAAAAAGAGAGGAAACACTCTAAGTTGTTGGTACAGACAACAATTTCCTGGATAAGACCCTAACAGCTCAGAATGCAAAAATTTTAAAAAAAATGACAAATGGGATTGTACCAAATTAAAAAAATTCTGCAGAGCAAAATTAACAGTTAACAGAGTAAAACAACTACCCACATCATTGGTGAAAATAGTCTGACAGAGAACTAATATCCAGATTATATAAAGAATTTAAAAGATGACAATCACAAAAAAATGCAACAAGACAATAAACATGGCAAATGACCTAACTAGAAACTTTTCAAAAGAAAAAGTACAGAGATAATATAAACATATGAAAGAATAATATATTTAGCAATTCAGGGAAAAGTAAATTTGAATTCCATCTAGAGTGGCTACCACTAAAAATATTAAAATTAAATAAATTAAGTTTCTGAAAACTTTTTCCATTCAGTTGATTTTTATATCTGATTTGCAAATAAAAGTTATTGTTGCAGACTCCCTCAATTAAAATGGGGAAAATGTGACTTTACAATGTCATAGAAGATAAGAAATTCCAGAACTAAAACTTTTCTGTTGCCAAAATACTATACCAGTTGCCTGGGGCTTACACTGAGGAACACGAGAAAGATAGTTAATAGAACTGAGTACAAGAGCAACCTAAGAGAATAAAAGGGGGGGATAAATAAATCAATTAATAATTTTGTCCATTAATACTCTTTATATGTACCACGTTAATTGGTTCAAAATAAATATTAAATAGTTGACAAGATCTTAATTTAATAAGCAAAACACATGCACCAAACACCTTTACCTGGTAAGAAGTAGCACTGAAAGCATTTAGCATCTGATTCAGAATTCAGATTGGATAGGTCTTAAATAAAATGTACCATTTTAAAACTTCCTTTGATAATGTAATTTATTATATTTTTGAAACCTCTGACTCTAAGCATAATCCTAAAAAGGACGAAAGCATTTCTGTGCTGACTGCAACACTTAGCTTCCGCCTCAGGAGCATGGAAACTGATCCTTAGAAAGTTTATTGCAAAGATATTTCACAAGATTTAGAAGTTTGACTTCCAAACAGATTTCAGACTTTTTTGACTAAATAGAAATATTGTTTATATATAGACAAAGCACAAGGGAATTGAGCAGGCAACGCTGTGTTCCTCAAACAATGCAGTGGGCTGTTCTAAAAATGCCTTGAGACGTATACAAGGAGGCAATGATGTCAGGGTTCAGGGAAGTTTGAGAAAAGCAAATTTATTTTGAAAGCCAGAGAAACTTAAAGAGCCAAGAGTATAGGTAGAAAAACCAATGCTTCCTTTGACAATAACTGAACCTCCAGAAATGGCAATAGTGCTTGAGGAAGAGAATAATCATGACCCTCCCAAAAAAGGACACGTGAAAGGAACTTGGAATTATAAGAGAAGCTGACCAAACGGTCAACAGCAGGGAGTACCATGAAACTGTAAAACTGAACAGTGCTTTATCTAGGATTAAGGTGACCTGAGATACTAAGGCTTTATACATCCTTACATATCACCTATCTTCACTGTGTATGCAACTTCAAAGTGTTTTTCTTTAGTAGTGTGCTCGTTACATTGGTTAACTGTGTAAAATCCACAGTGAGCATTATGAGCTTTATAGAGGATGGAAAAAAATAAACCACAGAAAGTTACAAGCCTAGAGTGGAGAAAGAGTCACCTGTCGCCTTGGAGGCTGTCTTGTATCAGCTTCACTAAGTGTATTGGCTTCAGTGGCTGCGCAAATTATGGCGGGTCTAAATTACAGTGAGAGTTAACTTAGATTTAATAAGCTGTGTGCATGTGTGCTTTTAGCAATTTTCCTTTGCAGGTAAGTCATTTCTTGCCTGACAGTAAAGTAGCAGGCTACTACTGTAGTAATGTTTTTTGTCTGGAAATTAAGGCGCAGGCCCCAGCATAAAACTCACGTCCATCAGTAAAAAATATTTGAATGCCAATGGATGATTACCATCATAATTAAATAAAATGTTAAGTCTTACTTCTCAAGACACCAGAAATTATTAGGAATCCTACAGTTCATACATTAAACATGTTTTATACATATAGATAGATAGATACATTTTAAGTAATTTTTAAAATTTGAAATTAATTTATACTACTGCAACTATTTTAAAGGTCTTTTTAAAGCTAAAACTGATTTATAATTCTGATATCTCCAAGGAAGATAATATTATAAGTTACTGTCAAATAAAAAGACAGACAAAAAATTTAAGTAAAATATAAAAAACTTTGTATTACAAAGATGGTTAGTTAATAAAAGAAATTTGGTTTGGAAGAAATTATTAAAAGTAAAAAGGAACTAAGATGGGGGAAAAGGGAAAGGAAGGAAGAAAAAATGCAAGTTAGATATAATATTAATGGCTCAGTTCATAGAAAAGATTTCTGTTGATATCAATTGGCGAATATTTTATGCCCATATCTTACACTCCAAGTAACTACTTTAAAGATAATGATATACTGTGCATTAACTATACTTATTATTTTATCACCTTAGTATGAAATTTTGTTTTACCGTTTCCATAAAATAAAATAAAATAAAATAAAATTCTGGTTTGTTTTCTGGATTTTGTGCCTGTTGTGTTACAGAGACTGTAACTTTCTGAAAGCAAATGAGAATATCAATCAACACCACACCAGAATCTGTAGGACACAATAGAGATAGTTTCAAGAGGGAAACTTATAGCAACTACACTAGAAACTAGAGACCTCAAGAAAATAACATAATTATATATCTGAAAGTCTTAGAAAAACATAAACAAACCAAACTTATAACCAGGTCAAGAAATAATAACTAACAGAGTCAAAATTAATGAACTAAAGACTAAAACACAATTGAAAAGGATAAGAATTAGAATTGATTCTTTGAAAAGATAAAGCAGATACACCCTTAGCCCTACTAACCAAATGAAAGAGAAAACATATGCAAACTAATAGAAACAGAAGGGGAAAGTAGGATATTGAAAAATATACTGCCAAGAGTCGGAGGATAATTGTATTATTTTGAAAACATACCACAATAAAGTAAATAATCTATAAATAAATAAATTTTAAGGCACATAAGAGCTACAAAATATGAATCATAAGGTACTAAAAACATAGTCCATATCATATGAAATTATATGGAACCATTAGTAAAATGCCTCATTAAAAAAAAGACAAAGACTTTATGTATTCACTGATAGGTTTTGACAGATCTTTAATGAAATAGCAGATGTGCCCCTCAATCTATTATATGAGATGCAAAAGTGAAAAATGCTTTCAAAGTTATTCAACCACACAGAAATCAAAGAAACAAACATCAAAAAAAAAACCCTGCAGACCAACGTATTAGATGAACATAGATGCCAAAATAATTAATAAAACATTTTCAAACACAATTTATCAGCATATTAAAGAAGTCAGACAACATGGTTTCATTCTAGAAGAGGAAGGATGCTTCAAAACATAAAGAGCAATAAATAATGCACATAAATAGAATCCACACTAAAAAGCACAAAATGATCTCAAAACATAAATCAAAAAGACTTCAACAAAGCTCATGTTTTTGTAATAAAAATTCTAAAGAAATTAGGCATAAAATACTAGATCTAAATTTAATAAGAGCTATACAGACAAATGCAAAGCTACCATCATAGTACATGAAGAGAAACTGAAACTATTTCCTTTAAAATCTGGAATACTATAAGGATGTCCATATTTACCACTACCATTCAATATATTACTTGTAATTTTTGTCTGAGAATTTAGGCAAAGAAAGAAAAGAAAGTCTACAAAAAAGAAAGAAGGCAAATGATCCCTATTTGCAAATGATATGATCTCATACTTAGACAACAAGAAAAATATACCAGAAGACTTTCAGATACGGTATATTCAGCAAAATGACAGGATAAAAAATTTAACTCACAAAAATCGATAGCTTTTCTATACACTAACAATGATTTTGCTGAGAAATAATTCAGGAAATCAATCTCACTCAAAACAGTATAAAAATGTCAAACACTTAGAAATAATTCTAACAAAGTGAGCAAAAGACCTATTTGATGAAAACAACAGGATTGAAGAAACAAATTGAAGAATTCTAGGCGAGATGGAAATGCTGCATCCACACTTCTGCATCAGCAGAATTAGTTTTGTAAAACTGACTTTATTACTGAAGGCAATCTACAGATTTAATGCCAGTCTCATCATAATGCAAGTGCCGTTTGTCACACAACTGAAGAAACCCTAACACATTTATGAAAACACAAAGACCTGGAAAAGCCAAAATATTCCTAAGCAGCAAGAGCAAGGCTAGAGACATCACTATCCCTGATTTCAAATTACATGACATAACTGATAGCAACAAAAACAACATGTATTAGTACAAAATAGACACACAGACCAATTGAATAGAGCAGATGACACAAAAATAAACACATACACCTATACTTAATCGGATATTTTACAAAGGTGCTGAAAACGTACATTGGGAAAAGATAGCCAGCCTCTTTAGTAAATGATGCTAAAAAACTGTACATTCATATATAGAAAATTTGTCACCCTGCACAGAAAGTTAATACAGAATGGACCAAAGAGTCAGATAGGGAATGTGAAACTTTAAAACTTCTAGAAAACTGCTATAGGAATCACGTTAAGACACAGATAGAGACAACAATTTCTTGAATAGGATTCCAATACCTCTGGAATTAATAGCAAGAATCAACAAATGGTATCACATCAAATTAAATAGCTCCGTAATACAAAATAAACAATTAACAGAGTGAGAAGACAGTTTACAGATTGAGAGAAAAGTTAACAGAGAATTAGCATCCAAAACATATAAAGAACTCCAAAAATCATCCAATCACAAAATTTAATACCCCACAAAATCCAATCAATAAATGGACAGATGAACTGAACAAACACTTCTCAAAAGAAGTCTAAGTGACCAATAAATACACAAAATGATTTTGACATCTTTGACCACAAGGGAAATGCAAATCCAAACCACACTGAGATTCATCTCACCCCATTGAAAACTGCTATCAACAGGAATACATGAAATAAAAACTGCTTGTGATACTGGGGGAAATGGTCCCTTTTATACTGTTCATGAGAATGTAAATTATCAAAATCACTAATGAGATCAATATGGAAGTTCCTCAAAAAACTTAAAATAGACCTAACATTTGATCTAGTAATGTCTGAAAGAATTAGTCAACATACTGCAGAAGCACATACCTACATGCTACATAGTCATGTTTGTCACAGCATAAATCACAATAAGCAGTTTAGAAACAGACAAAGTGCCCGTGGACACATGAATGGACAAAGAAAATGTGGTGTATGTACACAGTGGAGTATTAGTCAGACATAAACAATGATGAAATCATCATTTACAGGAAGCTGGATGGAGCTAGCGGTAATTATGTTACGTGAAATAAGCAGGATTCAGAAACATAAATACTACATCTTTCTCATATGTGGAATCAAGGTAAGGAGAGGAGAGAGAAAGAGGTAGAGTAAAAGGGAGACAATTAGAATATTGGAAGGGTGTCAGTGGAAAGGGGAGGGAAATGCAAGGGGATGACAGTGGATTGGAAATCAAAACAAGCTATATATACATATAAAGGTGCCAAAATAAAACCTACTATTCCATATAACTAATGTACACTAATAAAAATGAAAAAGTCATTTTATTTAAAAACACTGTATATTTTACTTGTTCTATTTGTAGTTTTCAAAGTTTTACTTATTGTAAGAATTTCAAAACATTTTACCTAACTTTTATTCATGATATCTTTTTATCTGTCTTCTTAATCAGAGTTTACCAAATTGTTTAGTCTTCAGAGTCCAAAAGGCCTGGCTGCTGTCTTTGTCTCTTTGAAGCAGAAAACTCCTGTGGTTTGTCCCACAGAAGGTAACTAGAGAAAACACTCCTGTAACTGCAGACACTGGTCACAGAGCTCATTGCGTGACAGGCCCTGTGCCCTAACGCGCTTCACTGTCAGCCCTATAGTGCTCTTTCTCCATCACAGTTGGGTCTTTTCCATATTGGCTGGTTTAAAACTCAGGAAATTTGACATTGTTCAAAACTATTTTCTAATTTGCATACTCTAGTGTATCCAGTCATGCCTCAGTGTATAACTTTTTGCTCATCCATTAGAATTCAAAAAGGTTATACACTTTGTGTAATCACAACATCGATATTCCAGTCATATATCCAAGAACCTGCTTTCTTGTTTTACTTCATGATACTGATAATTTTAATGAGTTTAATCCATTGACATCATAGGATATCTACCATTAGACATCTGTATCCTTATTCAGGGCAAAGTTTTTGTAGAATATTTAGCAATCTCTTTGAGTCTGTTGCATCACTTTTAATTTTAAACATTTGGCAAGAATACATAGCTACCCAGGTTTGCTGTTTGTATAATATTTTTGCAAAACAAAGTCAGTGTGATGGTTTGTGTCATCACTCATGACTGGAAGCTGGATTACTTTAGTACGTGTTTTGATGCTATTCTACCTGTACCCTGTGTGATTGCTGAGCAATCTCTGCATGTGTGTAGGGCTGTGATCTAATTTGTTCAACCCGTGAGAATATCCTGGCAATGACTTTTTGATACTTGGAAGTTATGAGAAAATGTTTAACCACTCTTGTATTCCACTAAGTACTCTTTACCTATCCATTAAGGGAGTTAAAGGGGAAAAATGATTATGAGAAATTCAGATTATGAAGTAGGGCCAGGAATGTTGTCCTCTAATAAAAATATCAGATCTCAAGAGGCATGTGCCTAGGCAGTGCTGGGATTTACTGAATCGATGTGCAGATTCTGTGCCATGTCTACCATGCCCAGTGAGCCACGTGATCCATCTAACACTGGCCATTAGATCCAAATGTTCTAACCTAAATGGTCATTAATTCCAGATTTGCGCATTGCTCTTGGGTTGAATCAGTTCCTTTCCACTTAATTGTGTGCATCTACATTTTCCAGGAAATACGTCTGCACCACTTAACTGAATTCCTGGTGACAATGTCACAGCATGTTTCCAAAGTGCACCAGCTGCCCAGGGCTGTCATGACAGCTGGCGGCGGGGTGGGGGGAGGGATCATATTTACCTGATACTTCCACACATCCACCTTGCTTGTTTTTACAGTCTCTGTTATACAAAACTCACTGATTTTTTTTTATGAATTTATTTAATCATATTAAGTGGAAACAATCTAACTCCTTTGGGTCTGTACTTTCTGGGATCTTCTCTTACCTCTTTTTCTGCCAGATGCTGGCTGTTATCTTAGATAATACTGCTTAAGAGGACAAGAATGGCAGTTTGTGCTGGGGACTGGTGACTTGCCACTGTCTCTTAGCTGCTTCTTCTGCTGTTACTGCTACTGCAAAACTGCCTTTCCTCCTTGGTCCATCATGGTTTTGAAATTCTAATGAATTTATTTGCTTCCTTATTACTTTTCACACACTGATTCTTGTATCTCAACACTTCAGTAGCTCTGGATCCCTTCCCAGAACATCAGTATTCCAGACTTATTGTTTCTGGACTATTTTAAGCTCAGAGTTCATTTCCTACTATTCTGCACCAATGTTATGACAGCAAAACATTACAGACTTCAGCCTTTCATTCTTGATGTGACACAACAGCAGTCATTTGGTTTGATTAGGCTCCAGTTGAGAGGCTCTTACTTAATGTAAAAAATCGCTTTTCTTTAAAAAAAAAAATTAGCGCTTCCATCAGAAGTTATTTTAAAATAACTGAGTAATCAATATAGTAATTCCTTGCTTTCCAGAATATTTTATTTCATCTTGTAATCCTATTAACACACAGAACAAAAGCAATGGAGAAAAAAGTCCAGTTACTTTTTATCCAACAATTGAAGGTGTATTTCAGTTTCTGACAGCAAACGTTGTACAGTATTTCCCTATTATTCCTTCCCTATCTCTTCATCTCCCAGATATAATTCTTCATATCTTTCATTAATGAAAGCAAGAAAGAGTTCGCATATTTAGAAAATCTCTCAGGATTTCTATAAATCAGGTGATAAACATATTCCTCCTTTCACCTTTTGAATCCATTCCATTCACATGTACACTTGTGTTTTCCAGCAAGGTCCTGTAAAACAAATTAAATGCTAAAGGCAGGTTGAGCTTTCACACCAAATTTGGCTATTCAGCTTGGAGACCCATTGGGACATGAAGGCATCATCTATCAATATTTTCTTTTGTCATAATATAACAGCTAAAGTCAACAGTCTGTGTGAGATTGTGATTTACTACTGCTCATAGATATTCCTTCTGAATTGCAAGTAAGTACAGTAAACTTAAAAGCTTGTCATAAAGAATCAAGGAGAAACTACAGTCAATTGCACAAACAATTTTTTTGTCCTCTGTGCCAATATAAAACTAGAGATGCTCATAAAATTTATGAATGACTTCTTTTAGTTTGTGTATATTATTCTTAATATCATAATATTACAGTATTATAAAGTATTATATAGATAGGTAGA
Organism: Dolichotis patagonum; assembly: GCA_004027295.1. Classification (NCBI taxonomy): domain Eukaryota; kingdom Metazoa; phylum Chordata; class Mammalia; order Rodentia; family Caviidae; genus Dolichotis; species Dolichotis patagonum. The sequence continues at coordinate 78,127 of PVJX010000225.1, forward strand.
TATCTACACATATATGTAGGATACATTTTGCAAATGATACAGCTAGATGACAGATAGATAGATAGATGATAGATAGATAGATAGAGATGCAATTACGGAATTTGAGAAGTCCCCAAAGTCTAGAGGTTAAGTTAGTCACCTGAGGACCCAGAGTTTCTAATGGTACAGTTCCAGACTGAGGCTGTAGAATAAGCTGCTGGAAGATAGGATCTTTTCAACCATGGCATGAAGACGGGAAAAAGCTATCATGCACTTTGAAGGTAATTACAGAAGAATTCCCTCTTTTTCCAGAAAAGAGAAAGGGTTACCTTTTTGTTCTATTCAGGACTTCTTCTGTTAGAGTGAAAATCATTGACATCATGGAGAGGAATCTATTTTACTTATTTTATTGATTTACATGCTAAGATCATTAAAACACTTTCACAAACACACCTAAAGTAACATTTCTCCAAATTTCTGGGTGACTATAGTACTTTCAAGTTGACACATAAATTCAATCATTATAGCCATCTATTGTCCCAGAAGATATGTCATCCAGATGTTGATTGTCCAAACTAATCACCTTCTTTTCCTTTAACACTATAGACTTTTCTCTCACTGACAAGTTATATATAGAATATCCCTTGTCCCCTAGAGTTGGTGACAAGTACATTTAATTAGCTAATGATCTCATGTAAGTTTTCTAATGCATAGAAAAAGGGTTTATAAAAACACACAGTCTTTGCCAGATCTATCTTACTTTTTCCAGATAGAATTCTGTTTCTTAGTGAATCGTGAAATCAAAGCTCAAGCTATTTAACTTACGCCTTTTAATAATCTGTAGAGGAGTGAGGACGATATCTTTTCTTCACCCATCACAATGTTCATAGATGAGATATGGGATTGTTCAGAAATGATAAAAGACCCATAAAGAGAGAGAATTAATTCTGTGAGCTGCTGTGCTGTGATGAGCGAAGGTAATGGATCTGATCTAAGGGCAACAACCAGAGGAATACCGAGTCCTTTGTTCAGCCCCTTCTGTGCACATCTGTATCTTCACTTCTTTTCTCTCAGTAGAAGGAATGCTCTGGAACTGGGGACTTGTGAGCTACAACAGAGAGGATCAGAAAATTCTTTTACGAGCCACTTCAGGGGAGAATAGCAGGTCAGCAAGGAGACCTTCTTCTTTCTACCGTTTCCTCCAGTGCTTTCGGCTTCAGTGCTCAGTATGTGTAGGAACTGCTCCTACTGCTCTACAGATTACCAAAAGGTATAGGTTAAATAACTTGAGATGTGGTTTCACATATCACTAAGAAAATTCTGTTTTGACAGGCCTGACAAAAACTGCATTTTTATCAACACTTGCTTCATACACTAGAAAAATTTACATGAGCTCATTAGCTAGTTAAACTGAATTGTCATTTGGGGTAATGCGTCTTAAACTGCATTGTACCCAGACTTATTCCTGAACAGGGATATGTCACAATTTCATTGTTTGACACTATCAGAAAAATTATCCCTTTTAAAGGCACTGAAGATAGATACAACCTTCCTGATTTTTATAGAAGAATCTCAAATATGGGGAACCAAAGCGTGTTGCTCATGGCAATAGTGACAAGAGTCCTGGGGGTTAAACTCCAGTATCTTGACACAAAGCCCTTCATATCCTTCATTCTGTTCTACTTTCTCCTCTGCAGTAGCATGTAAGGACACATCGGGCAGAAATGCAACAAAACTTCTCGCTCCTTTTGGTAACCACATATTTATCCATATTCAGTGCTTACCTTTATTTTCCTCCAATCAGTAAGGGAAATTATTAAAACAAGCCAACTTATCAATAAGGAGTGATTAAATATATAACACACTGAACAATGCTAGTACAATTTTTCCTTGCACTGTATGTAAATATTTTATTATAGATTATTTCAAAATTATCTTACTATTACCACGAGAATGAAATTCACAATACTATGTATGAGGTATCTATAATTACCCTGGTCCATAGCAATGTCTGCTCCAGCAATATATCTTTTGCATAGCTACACAGGAGTCAGACCTAATGGAAAAGAAAATATAATAATAATAAGATAATTCCAAGTTCATGATATTGTCAAAGATCTACTGAAATTTCATAGAATTTTTAAAAAATATTTAATAGACAAGTAAAAAGAACAATAAAATGAAGGAAAGGATTTGAGCCTTGAAGATTTTATTTACTATTTTTATTAAGACCTATTTGCAGAAGCAAATGCAATAGCTGTGAAGATGGTGGATACATAGTTATCTGAGTTACAAGCGGAGCTGCATGAAGGATCTCCTTCACTCGAATAACCCTTACTTTACTCTAAGGACCAAAAGTGCACTCAGTGTAAGTGACAGCTTTTCTGCCATCTTACCAGAGAAGAGAGGCATTTTTTCATGCCTGATAAATGACAGTTAGAAGAGAGATGAAAGCTGAAGTACCAGAAGAGGATGGAAAAGGCCAATGGACAAAGTGCAGAGATTGTGAGGCTTGTACTGCTAGGTTTGGTAATAGAGCCAGCTAGAACATTCACCCACAGTAACAAAGTGCAGAGAATGCACGGATAACAGAAGAGGGAAAAATAATGAAATGATTGATACTACATTGAGGTACATCTAAAATAGCCTTGTTATTATTCCACAAACTTCTTAAGTCCTTTGCATGTAATTCATTTAAATAGATCTTCCTTCTCAGATACTAACACAAGAGATAAAAGCATCACAATTGCAAGATTGGAAAACTACTTGCTTTCCCTTTGATTTTACCTCTCTCTGAGTGTTTTCAAAAAATATTCTGCAAGATGATGCTGACAATAATGGTGCCTACTCCACTGTTTCAGAACAACCTTATTCTTGCTCATCTTGGTTTGAGAAATAAGCCTCAGTTCAACTCCACTTAAAGAGTGGTTTGGAAATCACCCAACAGCTTTATTTTTTGTACAGTGATTTTGAGAGGTATAAGAAAGAGATTTCTAAAAATATGATCCTACAGAATATTCTGAACCTTAAAGAAGACAGATTTTAGCCTTCCTAAGGTGACCAAAGTAAGTCATATGTGCTATTCCAGTTTTGTAAGCCTAGCACTTTACAAGTTTCAGGAAGAAGGATCACAAGTTTCAGTACAACCTGGGCAACTGTGCATTTTAGCTAGACCTTGCCTAAAAATAAAAGAAAAAAAGAAGAGGGCTGGGGATGGTGAGGATGGAGTTTTGTGGAAAGGCCATGGGTTCAAACACCAGTCCTGCCAGAGAGAGAGAGAGAGAGACAGAGGCAGACAGAGACAGAGAGAGACAGAGACAGAGAGAAACAGAGACAGAGAGAGATAGAAACAGAGATACAAAGAGACAGAGAGACAAAGACACACTGTGAGAGAGACAATAAGTCAGACAGAAACAGAGAAAAGAGTGGGAGAGACAGTCTATAGAAACACTGGTACCAGTCCATAGATCTGTATAGTAGGTCTTTATATTTCTATTATTGAATCAAAATAAATTAGTATTTAGAAGTGAGTTACAACAGGACTTGAAGAAAGTCATGCAATTTGTTATATTTATATTTGACCATATTTGAAATACAAAAATGGCTTTTCTCTCAAGAAGTCAATGATAAGACATAGCCAATTTTACATCAAAAGAGATACAGTTGAGTCAGAGAATAAAAATATCAGTGTCCATATAATAACCTCTTCTTAAAAATATATTCAGAAACATTGTGTTTTAAACAAAGGATATTTCTAAAAGCAGGAATATTGGTTTACACTCACTGAAAATTCAAGATAACTTCCTGTTGGTTAATAGTAAATGAGAAGATGATCACCCATATTCGGAATGATATTTAAACATAAGCTTAACATTTAATCTTATCAAGAAAAAGAAAAGAAACCAGTATACCTAAAGAGTTCTTAAAGTTTAATAGATTTTTACTCCAACGAATCAAGATAAACTTTGCAGTATTCTACCCTGAAGATTATGACCAAAATTTGCAAATGTGCTCCCATATACTTTCCCAGCCACCTTTTACAACAGTTTATTTTTTTTGTTTCAGTATTAGGCTCTTAAATTTTACTTCTGTTCTTCCTTCCAGTGTGATTTCCCCTTCCTTCTAATTTCTGCTCTCAAAATCCTGTCACTTTTCGCACCATTTCAAAAGTGTCACTTCAATTTCATAAAGACATTTTTAGTCATTTATTTTCTTAATTTACTAAAGAAAGAAATATATATCCTTTCCCCCTTTCACTGCCTTGATGGTAAGAATATGAGTAGCAAAGTGAATAAAGATTCTTAGGAGACTTGAAATTAAGAAAGTTTTCTTAAAGATTTATTGACATTTGACTTTTCATATAATGTTTGTTCCAAGTCACTTAATCATTCTACAATTTGCTGAGTATTTATTTTGCACTATAACTTGGAAATAGGAAAATTAATTAAGATATAGTACCTACCCTCTAAATTTTCTGAGTTCATGGGCAAGAGAGATTGGAACATTGTTAGACATTGTTAGACAGCTAACGAGAAGCAAGGACTCGAGGGAAATATGATATTTCCAGTTCTTACATATTTGATATTTAGCATTCAGATTATTGGTTTCAGTATTACTTTATGATGTTATCCATCCTTAAAGATATATAATAGCAGATAGCAACAAAAACCAAACAAATTTAACAAACAAAACATAAAAGTTTGTTAGTTGCCCTGGGCATGTTTGAATTTGCTGTTCACATGTTTCAGATTTTCACATTTCATGGTTTACTTAGTACTTATGAACCATATAAAAAATTTTAAAAAATCTATTCCTAACTACTTATTTGCATATCTGTGTTTTTATGAGCATGGAATTTTCAAATGAAACTTCTGATCACAATGTTAAACACTTATGATAGTGTATACATATTTTTATCAATTTTGTCTATAACTCAATCAATTATAGTTTTGTGTTGTGTACACAAAATGTTCAAATGTGCCAAAAGGTAGCCAATTATATAAACTTAAAATAAAATTTAATAGACCTTCAAAATCATTTGGAAAGCTAGATGTCTGCTCATTGTATCAAAATAAGAAATAAATATGTAAAAGTTTAAAGTGCAGATATTATGGGAATTATTAATGCACAGCATTGGACATTAGAATAATAAACTTATTTTCTGAATTAAAATTGACCAACTATGTGATCTTGAACCAATTAACTTCTCTGCACTATCAATTACTCATCAGCAAGTTCAAGCTGAATATTCTAATATATGACGTTTAATAGTGTTATGTTAATAATGTTATATTATGCCCTTTGAAAGGAAAGTATTTCGGAAAATTCCACAATTTTTGACTCGTTTTTCAGATATCAATAATTAGGCTAAGACAAAATAAAGAAAATCTTCAATTGTTTGAGATTTTATATATAAATATATATTATATATCTGTATTTATATATATATATATATATATATATATATATATATATATATAGGTCTATCCATCTATATATTTGTGTGTGTGTGTGTGTGTATATATATATATATAGAGAGAGAGAGAGAGAGAGACAGAGACAGAGACAGACAAAGTGAGAGACAGAGATAGAGAGTCAGAGACAGAGAGAGAGAGAGAGAAATTTTTCCTTTTGTAAATTTCAGAAGTCTTACAATACTAAGATTTAGGACCGGTTCAGGGTATGTATACACCTGCAACTTACCAGCCACTGCACAATGACACTTCCTGCAAATGGCATTGCCACAGTGGCTGACCAGCAAGAGCTCTCATGTGACTGACCTTTAGTCATTTTAAATTACTATCTTCCCAAAACTGTGAGTTCTTATAATAGATTCAAACAAAGATCCATTTCTAAAAGATGTTTAATTCATTCATTTTAATTCACTGGTGGCTTGTAAATGCCCCAGTGGTCCAGTGATGATTATGAAATATGAGAGAGAGTCTTTGGAACAATGCCATTGATCTCCAAGCCAATTCTGATCAGAGATAACCTATGTAGAAAATGCAGCTGGAAAGGCCCTTTGAGAATCTTGGGGCAAGTCTGCTGAAAACACGGTTTAACCTGCTCTGCATCTTAAGTCAGGAAAAGGATTTGTTTAACTCTAAGGCTTTCTTGAGAGGTCCTGGGTCAGAGAAATTTACTACAGTAGAATTGACCATGGTGAACATCACTCTATTTCTCAGAGCTGGGTGTGGAGTCCAAGACTTTTCCAGAAATAGTCTAGGCAGCAAAACCAGACTCAGTATAAATAATTACAAAGAGGATCGATCCATAAGTGAAAAATACATTAATGCAAATTACAAAGTGCCAGGTAGAGTAATAGACTGAAACAAATGAATACATTGCTGTTTTACATATACTCAATTAAAAATATAATGAACATGGTAATAATAATTTTATAATGTTATAGTAATTGAATGGTAACATACCACTTGAAAATCATGGATCAGAAGCTGTACGATATTATAAATATCAAGATTGTAGTATACTAATTTAAATCAGTGTAGTCTGTAAAATCAATTAAAGGCATCTTAGATAACTTGCTCATACATCAACTTTTCATATAATTCCTTTTGCGTGAAGGCAGGTATAGAGGCTCTAACCTAGGTTTTAAATTATAAGAAAATCAAATTGTATGAAACTATATAATTGTTTATTCTTGGAATTCATATAAAAGTTAGGGAATGAACAGTCATCTAATAAACATGTATGCTTTTCCTACTTATTCATTAATATGTGTTTTGTTTTGACTTACATGTATATTGTCCTATTATTTTAACAATTTGCCAAATATAAATCTATTTGTTAAAATACAAAGTTTCCCTAATATGATTGGACAAATAAATTTATACATGTAATTTGTAAAAGCAAACCACACACTACTGCTTCCTGACATCCTCAACTCTGCAGAACACAGCTGCTCTGGTGCAGGTACATGAGAAAGATTCTGCTAGGAAAATGCATTGAACAACATGGGAAGCGCAGCAGAAGAAAAAAGTCTACCCTCTATTTTCAGGACTAGTTAAAACTGAATTGCTCTATAAACAAACTGTGTGTGTTGATTAATAAGTATTCAAAAGGAACAATGGGAGAATATTGGAATCTGAAGGTAGAATTACAAATATTGGAAAGAAGGAAACATGTAGCTGATAAATAGCTAAGGCAGTTAGTAATATCTACTATCAAGACATAGAAAAATTATAAATTATGAGAAAATAGAAGAACATCAGGAAATTGTGGAAGAAAGACAAGCTGTTTCAATATGCCCCTGTGTTCATGTGTATGAAAGGCAAGTGTCTCACTCTGGGGGTTCATACATTCTAGAAACAAAGAGTGCTATGTTGTGTCTAGATGCCCCCCAAAGTACCATGTTGTCATAGGTGGGCCTTTCTCACAGGTGGATGAATCTAGATGGTGAGAGGCTGGGGTTAAGGGTGTACGATTACTAAATTAGTCCACTGAATGGTTTGGCACAGTCCTAAGTGTAGTTGATGGGAAGACCCCCACCCCCACCCAGGTGTGAGTAATGCCTGCCCTTAGGGTATGTAGCCTGGATATGATACAAGGGACAAAAAGAGGACTGGTGCTGCCACTTGCTGTTTGCTTCCTTGCTCTTTCACTGCTTTGCTGCCTTACTACCCTGTGCCTTCCATGAACTCTTTCTCCTCTGTGATGCCCTCTGCCATTGCCCCTCTTGGAGCCAGTCAGATATGGGTGGAAAGATCTACAGACTCTGAGCTACAATAAACTTTTCCTTCTTTAACTTCAAGTGTCGCATAGCTTGTCTCAATGTGAAAAGTAGCCAAGACAGAAAGTTTCAGTGAATTTCTATTTTATGTTACCATCAAATTGGATTTTTTGTTCCAGTATCATTGTCAATAATTTCACTCAGTCCACTTTTGCCTTTCTCTTGGGCTGCTATAATAGCATCGTAATGTATTTGCTTTTCTTTTCCCTAGTTTTGCTTTAGCTAAACTACTGTCCGATTTGCAATCTAAATTTCAACTAAGTTATTTCCCTACAATTAAACTGTGATCATCTCACCAACCTATTTTATACTCACACTGAAGTGTCTTAGGAAACATAACGTGAATCTATCCCCTTAGACTAATCTCTATCATACAAGTTTATCACTAATTCCAGTCATAGTTAATTTTGTTTTAGTTCCTCAAATACAGCATGTCTTCTCAGGCCTCCCGTGATTCCTGTGTGCCATTTTTCCACACTGGTAATATACTCCACCTTTCATCAGCCAAATTTTAGTTTGCTTGTCACCTATTAAAGATATGAAGTGAGTGATCCTTAATTCTACGTTGTACATTTTGCTTATCTGTTTTTATGGTACCTGCCGTGGCCTTGTAGCTAAATGTTTGTTAACTTATCTTTTACTTCATGAGACTATGGGTAGTTTCAAGGCCAAAAACCATGAGAACACATAGGAATATTTACATGAATAAATGACATACCATGTGAAGGTCAAAACCTCAATGAATTCCATTAAGAACACATTATATGGGTTACATACAATGAGTGAAATATCATAAAACTGTGAACCAAAGATAACCAAAACTAATTAACCATTTGTAAATTTTAAAACACTATTTACAGCATCACATGGGTTAAAGGGGAAGTGAAAACACGGAGACATCTGTGGTTGAAGTGAGGACTCTGTGCTGTGCTGTATTTGTATTCATCTCATGACTCTTTTCTCTTCAGAGGGTCAGAACAGAAATAGCTGGCTGAGGTCATCGAAACTATGATTCAAGAGGCAATAATTGGAAGAGCTCTCTTTTCTCATTTGAAGGCCCAGGGCAAGAGCCCAGATGGAAATCCCTTACCTCCAAGTTCTGCCTCCTTGTCTGCAGCTCCAGCACCACCCCGGCCTCAGTGAGGTTCTGAGAGCAAGCTCCTAACTGCTCAGATGAGACGTTTGCATCCAAACACCCAGAATGCGGAGGAGGAGAAGGGACATAAAAGCGAGGGCTCAATAGTCCTGCAGATCTCTGATTTCTAGGCCAAATCAATATTTGGGAAACTTTAGGAAATAGAAATAAGATTTTTAAAATTGCGACACAAAAATCAGTGTACTATAAGAAATAACGACAAACAACCTCTAAGTTATATATTAGATATAAATATTGGCTCAGACATTAGAGAAGGACAAATTAAGGAAATAATTATTCTACTCAACCAAAAGGATGTAGACCTTAGAGACAAGAAGCTACATTAAAGAATTCTATGAAGATTATATGAAGATATATATGAGAAAGACTCTTAGAAAACTTAGAATCTTCTAAGAGACAGTGGTCATCCTGAGTAAGTGAAAGAGGGATGTCGTGGCTTTTCAGAAATTGATAAGACAGAAAGGAGGGATCAGATCAGAAAGAGACATGCAGGTCAATTTAAAACATTTTGATTTTGTTCTAAAGCAAAACCCATGACAGAGTTTAAAACATTGCAACATTATCTTACTGTAGTGATTTTGTTACTCCAAGTGTACTATGGAGAATGGACAGGAGGGAGGTTTATGTGAAAGGTTGGGAAGCCTTTAATGGTCTTTGCAACAGTCTCTGAGACAGACTGACAGCTTGTGTGCTTACAATGCAGATGATGAAACATGGATGCATTCGAGATGTATATTCTTAATAGAATCAGTATAGATGAATTAATCCAAAAGATGAATGAAATTGAATTTAAAAACCTAAAATCATTCTTTTTTTTCCCCTTCCCTGCTTGCTCTTTCCCCTATCAAGCTTGTCTTTTCTTGGGAACAGCTTCTTCCCAATTCACAATATCTATTGTACATTTTGGATCTTATTTACTCCCTGTTTCTCATACTAGTGAGACAATATGATGTTTACACATCATATTGTGGGTCTGATTTATACGCAAGATATTTAAGATAGTTATATAGCTAGTTTCTCTTAGTTCATTGAAAAGAATGATTTGTGCTAATATTATTATGCCTCTATCTTTACTCTGAATAACTACTATGAAGAAAACTGTATGCAATGTATTAATTATTATAACTGTCTTACTAACTTGTTTTGAAACATTGTTCCATTGTTATTTTTATTTTTTTTTCTTTTAAAAAGACCTAATCATGGACTTGAAGTACTTGAAACTATATGAATATCAACAAAATAGACAGTGCATTTGAAGAAGCACACTTTTGATATAGAGTAATAATTCTTTTGTATTTGTAGACAATTCAGAATTGGGAGATATGTACAAGTAGATATTCCTCAGAGAAGAGGGCAAGTCTGAAGATATATATTCAAGAGTTACAGGATTTAGATGGAAGTAGAAAGCAGAAAACGAGAGAAGAACTACTAGAATGATTAGAAAAAAAGTAGGAACACAAAAGAGACCTCAGCTCTTAATCTGAAGTTATTGTAACACTCACAAAATAGACAAGGACAGGGCTTGCAAACATCATTGGAGAAAATAGAGTAAGAGGATTAGGACTACTAACATTGCAATTTGTTAAAAGGAAAGAGAAATTTAAGAGAAAAGGGGAAATTTGAGTGCTTCTGACAGATCCAAAATGTCAAGATATAAAAGTATCCATTACATAAGTGAATCTACAAATGCCTTTAACAAGAATAGTTCTAAAAGAGAAGAGAACAAGGCCCTAAAGTGAAGAACAGATTCATAGATGTCAGCAGAAATCTACAAAATTAGATTTGTGTGTTAGAGATATCTACATGCCTGACAAAATATTCAGGATTTTCTTTAGCAGACTCATCCATTGAGTGAATCCCATGGATTTCAAACTTGGCCATGTGACTTGTTTTTTCCCATTATGTGGTAGGAGGTATTTCCAAGTGCAATTTTTTTTTTCTTGTACCGGGATCAAACTTACGACTTTGCACTTGCTGGGTAGGCAAAGAGTTGTCAAATGCTTCAACCATCTTTGTTTTGCCCTGGTGCCAACTTGATAGGCTTGCAATGTACTATCAGCCTAATTCCCACAGGGAGAGAGAGCCAACCTAAAATAGATGAATCACATAAGATTACAGAGTAAATTAATGAAAGATAATTTAAATGGGATGCTTTTGCCTATGTTGTCTTTCATAACCTTGCTGGTATGAAATTATTGTGCTGTATTTCCTCTAGGAAAATTTAACAGTGTGTAAAAGAAGATGTGAGTATAATTTTTAAATATGTAGAGTGATTTTTGAAATAGAGTTGGTTAAAAAAGATCATATGTTCATGCTAAAACAGGATTATAAAATATATGTAAGTATATCCTATGAACAGAATGCCAACATAATTTAAATTAATCTCAAGACATTCTGCGAAAGCCATACAATGAATACATTCACACAGTCGGGTTTTCCTATTACTCTAGGAATTCACAACGAAGTTGCTAAAAAGTTTCAGAGCATTAAATTTTGCTTATTGCATAATTTTTAAACATAAATTCAATTATTTATAAACTTACACAGACAACAAATTATTTTAAATACAAGCATAGGTTTTCTATTTCCCTATTACCTGTTCACATGTTATTTATTGCTGAAAAATTAATATTATTGGAACCTCGCCATGTTTTGTCATAAAATTTGACTATAGAAATATATACCCTTTTTTAATTTGTTTAAAAATATCAAATACTTTCCCCTGGGAGCATCTTTAAGGAAAATATTGCATTTATTCAAAACTGCTATAATAGGAACTTCCTTTAAATCTCCTGTGTAACCTGCTTTCTCTTTTTAAATTTAAAGCACTACATCTTCAAAGATGTGGCTTTATAAAGCTTAAGTATCTTACTATTCAGTTTTCTTCCTCATCAGTGACTTTCCTATCACACTCAGTTACCAAGTTCCTTTTTTTAAAATAATGTAGTCAGTAGTGCAACTTAACCACTTATTTGAAAATCAAGCAACGTGCTTTCCACTTCATACATCATCACCAACAATAAACAACTTGAGGTCAGGACGTTGCTAGCAGCATATTGACATTGCATTAGGTAGAATAAAATTCAGCCTGCTTTCTGGATGTTCACAGCTCAGCATTGATAATAGTGCAATTGTTTTTTCTTCTTCTGTGAAATAAGCAGACCTGATTTCTAGGACTCACCAGGCTGAAAAATGGAGAGAGTGCTATTTCAAGTCTGGAAGGAAACTTTTCTGATGACTGGTCTACTTTTATTCAGGGTGACAGTATTTTTCAGTGCTGTCAGTAGCATCATGGAGAATTTTAGTGTATAAAAAATGATTAGTCTGTATAGACTGAATAGAAAAATTCCAGATTTCAGTTATTTCATTGTAATTGATAAACAGACCAGGCTTTCTGTGTTCATAACCTTCTTCATTTCTCTTTTCACTTGTGGTTTAAAAATCTCTTTATTGTTGCTGTGTTTTAGAATAATCATTGATTAACATGTGTTCAAATTAGCAATAAAATAATTTGAGAAGTTGAGAAAAGACAGTCTTCGTGGTTATTACTTCCCGTGTTGCTCCAAGGATGGCAACAGGGCAGGAGTTAAAGGATGAATGAGAATGAATAAGTAAGAATAGAAGAATGTGGTTGTAGGAATTAAGCTGAAGAAAATGGACAATTGGAGTGAGGCTATGATTCCAGTCGTGCTGGAAAACAGCCCAAGAAGAAATGACTGTTTTGTCTAAATCTATATAACTAGTCTGTATTGTAGACCCATAAGATAGTTTGCTGGTATACGACTTTATTTTTGGCAATAGATACTGTTTGCATGCGGATATAGTGGAGGGACTGCATATGTAAGAAAGTCAAATATCCATAATGATAATTGTGTGTGTGTGTGTGTGTGTGTGTGTGTTCCCTAATTCTTTTGTTTCAAGTATTCATAAACTGGGACAGTCTCTCTGACACAGACACAGATTTGCAAGATACAGTGGGATGACAATATATTCATGTCTCAAGAAGCAATCTAGAAATGAATCAAATACAGGTCATAATTAGACGTGAGGATCACTAGAGACCTCTGCATTCCTCTAAATATCTTTTGGGAGAATAATTATGCCCTTGATGGAGAAAAGAACATTCACAATTTCCTTTAGCAGACTATGAAATCTTGCTGTTCTCAAAAGACTTTCTGAGAACTAGATTGTGTGTGTGTGTGGTGTGTACCTCAATACTTGATATGAAAAATTGCTTGAAAGGAAGAGCTATTATTGTATCTGTATGAAATGACACCTGAGTTTTGAAGTTGTTAACATGTGTTATTACTCTATGATTAAATGAATGGAGAGGTGACCTCCACATATTGATAAATAACCGGATTAGCATGTTTGTGCGGGGAAGCATTGTTTTTCCGGGAACACTCCACGGAGTTCCCAGCTAGAAGCCACATGCGTTTGTGCAGGTCACACCTGAGAGGACACTCTGCCGCGGAGAGGGAGGACAGGCTGAGATCCAGCGAGTGGGCCATGCCACCAGCTGAATTGCCCCAAATGCTGTGTTTTAAAAAGATGTATCACCCGAGTCACTGTAGAACATTTCAAGTTTTACCAAGTGGTTGAAACCCATTGCTGCGATGACCTTAGTTTCAATGATTTAAGGCAGAATTTCAAGTGTAATTAATGTTTTTCTTAATTTCAAAACCAAAAAGACAGCAATGCTGCATGAATGCCAAAATGAAGTTCACCATCAAAGATAGCACACAGAATTGTTAAAAGAATTAGTAAATATACTTCATATATATATTTAAATTAACTTGAAATTTATTGCTATGTTAATTAAAAATTGCAATATTTGAAATTATTCTTAGAAAACATGAATAATATACAGAAAGAAATAAATGTTGCTTTTTATTGAAAAAAATGATGTCTCAATTTGTCTTTAAGGTTATAGTCACCTTTATGAAAATAATTCTTAAAAAAAAGAAAAACAAAAAACTAAAAATTTGGTTATCTAGTATCTCTGGTTAAGATGCTTTTCCAAGAATTAAAAAAAATCAGAATAACTCTAGAGCTGTGTGTAGACAAAATTTTCAAACATAAAGCTCTGTGTAATTGTTTTGTGCTGTTATCTCTTTCAGGAAACTAACATTTATCTTAAATGTTCTGTTTTCCATTTACACAACATGAGAAGAACAGGAAAAGGCAACTGGCTTTAACTTGTGCCATGAGGACACTTACTAGCATTTGTGATAGTCTAGCATAAAATTTTCTTAATGGATTTGTTTGCTAATATTTTTCTTACTTTGTTTTGGTGGAAATTCTTTAATGGTTATTATTTGTATTCAGAAAACAATGTTAAAGGTAACTATAAATATTAGGTAACACAAGTTCCCCATTGATGTATATGGGCTTTGGAAAATCCTCTAGATTTTGAATTTTTCTAAACAACTAATATTTCACCTTTGCCTCTGTCGCCTCCAACAGATAATGGATCTGGGTCTATTGTGACTCCTAGTGGCTAAAACAGGAACTTTTCCTGCTCGTACATCTTTCCATTCTCCCTTTGTTATATTTTATTTCATATGTCTGGTGCATCACAGTTCCAATGATGCACATTTTTATTTTCCTTGTCCAGCGTTAGTTCCTGTCTGATGCACTATTCATTCCTACTGAACACACAAAATGATTTCTCTTCTTTGTTTCACAAAATCATTGACATTTTTCATTTCCCTTACTAAACTTATCTTTTCCAATGAACATACTTGAAATATTATTTATGATTGTGCTGTGAAATAGTTCCACTTGAGAAAGAACAGACTTCAATAAGTAGTGGTGGAAAAATTGAACATCTACATGTAGAAAAATGAAATTAGCTTCCAGTTTCTTACCAGTAACGCAAGTCAATTTAAAATGAACTAAAAACCCAAAATGAACTAAAAACCCAAATATGAAACGTGAAACTATGGAAAAAATTACAGGTGAAATGCCTCAAAACATTGAAATAGGCCAGAAAAATTTTGAACACTACTCCAAAAGCACAGCAAACCAAAGCAAAAATAGGCAAATGCAACTAAAATTCATTGTTTTACACATTATGCAATGTGTGCATGTATTGAAACATTATTTTCCTATTAATATAAATATATACATACATGATTTCTATATTTTATGAATACATTAAAGTCATCCAAACGAAAAGAAGTTGCAAAAATCTGAATGTGAAAAATAGCATTTTTTCCATTGTAAGGCAAGTTTAAAAGATAGTTTTGTAAATTACCAGTATTTTTCTTTCTTACTACCAAATATATGTATATTATGTATGGTATGTAAGGATTATGGGTACAGAAAATTTTGGTAAATCTCATGACTAAGACAAATTGTAAACAAGGCTCTTGAATATATAAAGGTACATTCTACCATATTTGGAAACATGACAAAAAACACGCTTTCAACAATTGCCCATATTTCTGTGTCCCCTCTGCACATTTTGAGATTTAGATACGATAAATGGCTAAAATAGTAAAGTCCCACAATGGAGATATAAGTATCACAGTTGCTTTGCAAATGGGTGAGAAATGCAGAGATGGCTAGTATGGTAGAACATGGGCATTTTCAGTACTAGACCCTGAATCTTCTTCCCATTTTTCCTCCCTTTAAATTTAAATTAACAAGGGCACTTCCTTCCAAACCAAGTGGCAATCAAGCTGTTATGTTACTCAAGCATCCCATTAGAAAAAAAATAAACTTTTTACAGCTTTATTGAGATAAAATGCACAATAGAAGTTATATAATGTGGTGTTTTACAATACAAATGTATGAGGAAGTAATTATTATTATCAAGCTATAATTTCACAGTTGCTTCTTATGAAAGTATTCCAGATCCACATCGTATCAAGTTTCAAGTGTACAATATATACTCTTAACTATAGCTTTATGCTGTACATTAGACCTCTAGGAATTATTCATCCTACATAACTGAAATTTGTGTCTCCGATCAACATAATTTTCTTAAAATTATCACTCAAAGATGTTATTGTATCTTCTGCATCTAGGAGTCTGACGTTTAGAAATCCCACAGACAAGTGACCAGAAGAAGTATCTATCCTTCTGTGTTTGGTTTATTCCACTTAGCATAATGTTCCCTCAGCCATTTTACTGTGAATGACTAGACTTCTTTTAAAAGACTGTAAAAAATAGTCCATCTGTCTGCATGTGGGTATATGTGATTATGATTTCTACAGCCCTTTCTCCATTAGTGAGTATTTAGTTTTATTTTCTCTCATGTTGGTTATTGTGAATAATGTTGCAATAAACATGGCAGTGTAGAAATCTTTATAAGTGGATGATTTCATTTCCTCTGCATATATAGTCAAACAAGGCAATTCTAGACCATGAAGCAGATTTATTTTTAAAAATTTGAGGAAATTCTGTAGTGTTTTCCATGACTATACAGATTTATTATGAAAAAGAATGTTCAAAGGATCCTTTGGCCCCGTTCCCTCCCAGGTAGTATGTTTGTGTTTTCAACAACAACCATGCTAACTGGTGTGTGATGACAGCCAATTTCATTTTTCATTAGCATTTCGCTAATAATTAGTTGTGTTGATCATTTTTCACATACCTCTTGGCTATTTGTGTGTGTTATTTGGAAGCGTGTCTACGAGTGCTCATGTTACTCAGGTTGTATTCCTGCTACTGAGTTCTTTGAATTCCTCACATTTGCTGGATATTAATCTTTATCAAACGTATGGTTTCACCTTATTTTCTGCCATCCTGTGAGGTATCTGTGCATCCTGCTGACAGTTTCCTCTCCTGTGCAGAAGCTTTCAAGCTTTTTGCAGTCCTGTTTGTCTACCTTTTCTTTTTTTTTTTTTTTGCCTGCTCTTTTGACAATGTCGTTTGAAGTTTGAGTATTAATGGAATGATTTAAAGAAGCAGCAAGTTTCTAATTACTTTGTAAAGAACACAGTGGAGATGAGAGTATGCAAGGGTTATGGGAATCCCATGTTTCTGGTGGCAGCAGTATCTTAAGTGGATCGCAGTGTTCACATCTCTGAATTTCTTCTTGAGTCTCAGTGAACCTCCTAAGAGTCTTGACCCTGTGAATCTCCCCAAGTTTCTTCCAATAAATAACTTTATTTATTTCTACAGTGAGACATATCTCCATCCTTTAAATTAAAAAAAAATAAATTACCTTGTCCACATGGTTATTTTCCACAGCACTCTCATTTGGAATAGCAATGCTGAATGGTTCCATTTAATGATGTGGACTTAAGTCTCAGATTTGCTATCTAAGTGTTGGGCTGTGATTTCAGAAATGATATTTACCTTTCCAATCTAGAAGAGATGAAATTTTGAAATGTTATCAGTGTTTTTAGTTTCCAAGTTCAGTTTTAGTAAGACCACAAGGAAACAAATGTCAATAGGTGGTATTCAATTTGGTCTTCCCCAAACAACTTACCTACTCAGGTTCAGCATTGCTACTTAAGTGATGAACAGGTGCTAGATTTGGTCTCACAAAGTTTATACTGCATACGGACATATACCACAGTGTTCACAGTTCATTATAAAAAGAGTAAACTGAGGTCCTCTATAGCTATTGCCAAGGGAGCAAATTTCAGGGATTATAGCAAATAACCAGAAACATTTTCTTCCATCCCAATTTGAAGTGGTAGAGGATACTAGAGGAGGTGGTCACAAACAGCCTGAGGGCAGAAGTAGTAAAATTATGGCTCAGAAAGAAAAGGTTAGAAACTTAAAGAGACTTCATTTCTCTTCCATGTTTCTATAGCTTTTGTCTGCTATGACAAAACCAGAATGTTTGATGTCTCTCAAAAGCTACATAAAGCAGAACAAGACACCTGCAGACACTGGACAGGGTCGTGTATAGAGGCAGAAGATAGAAATGAGACACAGAGAGGTCACTGGAGCCCCGCGGAGCAGTTTCTCCATCGCGTCCCTACTTTCGTGCTCACCTGGGCATCATTTCCCCAGCACTGTGGTCTCATCGGTGCTACTACAGCACTTGCCCTCACAAAGAGCCAAGAGATATTTGCCTTGCAGGGACAGACAGGCTGGCCATTTTCATCATGGCTCAAGGGATGTTCCTCTGTGTTTGTTGTCTGCCAAGTACATTGCATAGATAAAAGTTGAAGCAGAAGGAAGACAAATACTGAATTTGAAAAAGTGATTGTTATATTTCTTTAAAACTGTAATCACACTCAGAATCTCTCTTGAGGTTTTACTTCCTTCTTCCCCACTCAGTAATATTTGCTTTGTAAATAGTTTCTCTGTGTTGCAAAATATTAAGCAATATCCTCTCCAGTGACATACAGGAAAGAAAACTTGACGGATGTCTATTCTGTGGCTGCAAGTCCACATCCCAGCTGTGCTGGGGCACTGGAGTAGGTGGCTCTGTTGCCTTGGATTTAAAATGTCTCCCCAGAGTCTCATGCATTTTGAAGGTGACTGGGTTAGGTGAATCAGTAGATACACCCACTGGTGTGTTCAGTAGCTGAATGTGCTGTGCTGTTAAGAGTTGTTGCATTGGAGAAGGTAGGTCACTGGGAGTGTGAACCTGTCCCCAGCTCCTTTCTTCTCTCTCTGCTTCCTTGCTTCCACACAGTGAGCATCTTTTGCCCCCACATCTCTCTGTCATGATGTATATATCTTGCAATCAACCAGGCATGGACTAAACTATCTGAAACTTGAGCCAAAATAAAGCTCTCATACTTTAAGTTTTAGGTGTCTAATATTTTTCCAGTGACTGGAAAGTATCCATTGCAATTGCCAGGAAACAAAACAAAACAACAACAAAAAAACGAATCCTGGAGATGGCTTGGGAAAGATAAGCTTGTTCGGAATCATAACCCATGCTGACAGGAAAGGGTAGGATTCACGGATACCAACAAGGAAGGGTCTGCTCCCACGGTCCACAAGGGGTGCTGCTGCTCAATTGTGCCCACTGGCAGAATCTGACAAGCATACATTCTCAACCACTGCTTCCCGAGGACAGTTCATGAAGAATGCATGCTTAATAACAGTATCAGTGGGGAGTCCAGTGCTGACAAGCTGGATAATCATCCTGCAGAAAATACTCAGTGTTCATTGCCAGCACTTTCCCTCTCCACAGTGCCCTGCCTCTCCCAAATGGCCCGTCACACCCCATAGCACTGTTCCCTATCCCGTTATCTCAGGGAACAAGCTTTATAAATTAAACAGCATACACAGTGACATCAATAGTTCGCTTCACTGCGTTATATGAAAAGTATGTGCCAGGAAAGCAAATTCCACAGATAACACCAGCTGGTCCAGTTCAAGTGCCCATGAGGTAATACTGAGGCAGTCTGGTCTGAGCATGTTTACGTCCCCTTGACTTGGGAAAAGCCTTAGGAATACAAAAGAGTACAAGAGAGACGTTTCAAGAATAATAGTTCTGCTTTTATTTGGGGTCTGTACATATAACATGGTGCAATGAAACCATATTGCTTAAGACATAAATAAAAGATATTTGAGTTGTCTACTTTGAAGGCTACCTGAGTGGAGTTAAAATCATTCCAGAGGCAGTAAAAGTTCAGACTAAAATAAACAATGCTAAAGGATGCTGTAAATGAACTATCTTAATTCTTCTAGAAATATTTAATTTCATAAAGATAATAGTAATAAACTTATTAAAAGGCATGATACCATGCTACATACCACATACATTTGTTAAAATATATGACTTAATCATTCCTAAAAAATAATACTTCGCCACTAGATCATTTGTTTTATGGGGAAAATTTTTTTAATTTTACATTAAAATAGATTTCATTTTTCTTAACAGTTTTAATAACTTCCTTTTACATGGCAATATGTTGTAGTGTTTCACTGTAACTTCTAGGTGCATTGATTGTCTTCTCTGTTCTCAAACATTTGCTGAAGTTTATGGTAGCCATTTACAGGACTCAAGTCTTCTGACTGCTGGTGTTGTCACAGTAAAATTAGACTTCCTGTGGAAAAATTCAAACAGCACCTTTTTTTAGTTGTGAGTGTGAACCAAATTACCAAGGCATATCTGATCTCTAAGATGTTCAGTGATTACTCTGAGTTATACTAGATGTGAAAAAAACCAAACAGCTTGATTTTTAGAGTGAAGATTGAACTGCAGCAGTCACAAAAAAATAATCTTGTTTTGACTTGTGCAATGAACACATTTGGTACAGAAGACACAGATGAAGAGAAAATAAGAATAGCACAGTGTTACCTTGGAAAACGCTTTTTTTTTTTTTTTTTTTTTAACCAGGACCATATCGCAATCTGCTTTAGAGCAGGTTGTAAAATTTTTAAAAATGTATATGTGCTGTTGATTATTAGCAGGAAAGAAACTGGAAATTGAATTAGCTTCACATGTTTTCTTTCTTCACAGTGGATTGGTCACTATGAAGATGATAATAATTCAAAAGAGATCTGGCACTTCAGTTCCTATCTTTGTATTTTCACCACCCTGGTGGCACTGGTCAAACTCCATCCTCACCTAAATCATGCACAAAAATGTCCTTCCAATACTGTAGAATGCTCCTGATTTGGTACATTCTCAGAGCCCTTTAAATCACTTGTTAACTTTTCTTTGTAAAGAACTGGAAAACGAGTATATCTGTCTTACATTCCTAATGCTGCTGTTATAAATTACTATAAACTCGGTAACATAAAGCAACACAGTCATATTACCCTATAGCTCTGGAGGTCAGAAGTTTGAAAAGGATTCTATAGTACCAAAATCGCAATTGCAAAAGCCATCAGTAGTGTAGCATCTTCAAATCTCTCTCTCATTATTATATGTGTGAGGCGATGTAGAACCTTTAACTCTGCCAGTCCTGCCTCCTAGTTATTATATTGATTTAATTAAGCCTTATGATTCAATTGAGCACATGATATTGGATAGTTTAGAAGGGGCCATCAACAGAAATCAGTGAATATTAAGGTTTTATAAATTTCCTTTCAGCAATTTATAAATTACAGGAATTATTTATGAATAATTGCATTCTGTGAGAAGAATATATTGATAATTATATATTATGGGAAATATATAAATAGTTAAAAATTATTGGAATATGTTCCCATGTGTTTATTGATAGTATCCATTTATTCTTCTATAAATTATCTTTTTGTATCATTTGCTCATTTTCCTAATGGTACATTTATTTGTATGGTTTAATTTTTGTGAGCAGTTTCAATATTAAGAAAAATAATATCTGAGGTTAAGCATACATTTTACATATTTTTTCTAACCTATAAATACTTCTGATGATTTCTGAGAGTCTTGCTGGTAAATGACATACAATTTATTCATTTATTTACCCGTTCATTCATAAGTTTCTATTCAATAGAGGAGAAAACAGGAATGGTTGAAAAAGCACTTCAAACAAGATGAAGCTAAGTAAAGAATTAGTTAAATATGAAAGTATTGATAATCTCATTTCATCCTACAACAACCTACAAATACAGTCAAAAGCTTTTCAATTTTGCAGCTTAATAAATGGAGGCTCCATTTAAGTAATGTCATTGGGATTTAAAACAATATCTCAGTGGCTTAAAAAGCTCTTTTGTTAAATTACGCTGCCAAATGTGATGGTACTGCAGCAAATCTGTTGAGCCTTATCCTTTGAGCCTTTTATCCTGCATAATCCAATTTAGTTGACCTATCCTATTTTATGAGAAGTAAAAGAATTAACCTAAGGAAAGAGATATTGTGAAGTAAGCAACTTTATATTTTTAGATAAAACACACAAATCCATAAGCCCATACATTTTCTGACCTTAATTTTAATGGACATCAGTTTACTAAAAATCCACATGAAAAAAGTCCGCAAAATATGGAGTATGCAAACATATGTATCTAGAAATAACTGAGAGCCACACTGAATAGAATTCACCTACAAATGGTACAAAATTATTGATTAAAAGTACTTTTGTCAATGTTGTGTAAAACACACTGGAAGTAAATTTAGCAAGAATGTCGTTTTAATCTGAACAAACCCAAGGCATGACACTTTGCTTGATGTGTCTACTAAAAATTTGAATTGATAAATAGGCTTAATGCAATGAAGAAATAAGAATTAAAAGTGCCACTTTTCCTCCTAGATAATGAACAAAATACATGAATATACTAATTAGTATTGTAGCTTGGGAGCTGTCATATCTAGATTACATACATAATGTAACTCAAAAATGCGTGGGAACAGAATTCTATTTGTGGGAGGGGATGAGGACCACTCAATCAACTTACCCACCCCCCAAAAAAGTTCCCTATGACATTAACCTCAAATAATTTCACTTTCAGTTATACCTAGGTGTTCATCCTTCTTTGAATCACTTCCTTAATCCCTACCAATGGTTTCTGAACTTCTCAAGTAAATTACTGTGCTCAAATTCTTCTCAGAATAAGATTTGGGGGAGACTCATTCTAAGATACTTGAGACTAGAAATTATACTGAAACAACAAGAACAAGAACAACAACAACAAACAACAACAACAAACAAAAAATCCTCAGGCTAAAGTTATAAAGCTGGAGAACAGACCAGTAAGATTGTAACAGGAGTCGCATAGCTGACAGCACGTTGGATGGTAATGCTATTTGCATACTGTGGAATGAAAAGAGTTAAAAGGGCAAGCACTGGGCTAGGCAACAGCTTCCAGACTTCCGGAGAAATGGAAATGGTGGTGACCTCACAT
Source organism: Dolichotis patagonum (assembly GCA_004027295.1). Lineage (NCBI taxonomy): Eukaryota > Metazoa > Chordata > Mammalia > Rodentia > Caviidae > Dolichotis > Dolichotis patagonum. The sequence continues at coordinate 100,707 of PVJX010000225.1, forward strand.
TGTTGAACATGGAAGTTGTCCAGGGAAAACTGAAACATGCCCTCTAAGTGAAAGATGCATTATGGTGCTTCAGTCCTCTTGTCACCAATAAGGAACTCATCGGATCACTCAGGAGTCTCCAACTAGCCCTTTAGTTTTGTCATTAAACTCCAGATAATCTCTTAACTATTCAAGACAGAGGATTAGTTTGAAAAAAAAAAAAACCCAAATCTTCAAATGCTAAAGATTAATCACACAATTGGCCTTATTTTCAAAAGCAAAACAAGGATAGTGCTATAAAACAAAAGTTTGCTGGAGTCATGAAGAAGAAAATATAGGAAAGAATCTTGGAAAATATAATCAGAAGTCTGACTCAGTTGAAAAAATCAGTTACAAAATCCAGGTAATACACACTGAGCTTTGCCAGGCTGGTTACATTATTCCTTCAATAAAACTCAGCAGTCATAGAAGGATAAAAAAACATAATTAAGATTCATCATAATAGATATTGCCAAGGTAATATCAGAGGTGTTGATGAGGGAAAATGGAGGATGGAACAGTAGTATTGGAAAGATTTGAGTTAAATATAACTATCAGATTAGAACTATCAACACTCAGAGAAAAATCACATGACTTTTTAGCACAATTCTGCACAATATTTCCTAAAATACTGTCTACAGCTAAAGAGAGTTTCAAAGAAATCATAAATTTCTCTCTCTAGTTTTACTGGTAATAAAATAATTGGTTAGATTAAAAAATGGAATTGTAGTTTTATAAGATTTATATTCAAACTGCATGCCATGACAAATAAATGACCATTGGTTAGCAGCGAATAAGACTGTTCCTATTAAGAAAAAAAAACTGAAAGTATAAAACTAAAGAATCCAAAAAAATTCTGCCCTGTTTGTTTTAGACATGCAAATACAGAATTAACGATTTTTAAAACCCTGAGTCCAAACACTTCACTAATAATTACTACCTCTAAAATCGTAACACTGAGACATTGTTCTCTACATACTCTGCTAAAATAAACAAGGACTCTTGGCCACGTTCCAGGATTAGAGCAGAGAGAACACAACATGAGCCTACAAGTTTTGTTGTGCAAGAAAACAAGAATTCAAAGACATCTAATGGAGAGAATAGTCAAAAACAGAAAAGTCAGTAGGAAAGGACTCCTGCTGACCAAGTTTAGGATAATTAAGCAGGGAAAGTGACAGCACTTGAAGATGAAATCCTCATAAATAACAATCCATGAATCAATAGGGACACGAAAACAAGAAAGACAAGTTTACATTTAGCAACAAATACTTTAAGTCCACAAAAAGTTAATAGTCCATATAACTATATAATTGGTTCATATTATTATACAAATGTGTTATTGGGTTGTCTGTATTCAGGAAGTGGTTTCTAAAATACATTTATCAACCTTAAATAAGTATAGGGTGTTTTAATTTATCTTAGCTTTAGTTTACCAGGAATTAAAGGATATAAACTTTATATTAATTATAATAATACATTAATTATACATTAATTATACCATAATTAAAATTATATTAATTATATCATTATATAAAATAATATTATTATATTAATTAATTATTAATGATTATATTATATAATTATAATTAATTAATTACATAGTATATAATCATATAATAATATACAATTAATATATAAACATTCAACTTTATATTATAATTAATATACATTAAATATAATATAATATAATATAATATAAATATATAATTATATAAATAATATATAATAATCATTATATGTTAATAATTAACATATAATATAAATAATAATATATAATTAAGATATGGAATATTAATAAATATATTAATTAATATATAATAATTAATAAATAATAAAATATAAAATAATATGATTATATAAATATAATTATAAAATAATTATAAATATTAATTATAATACAGGTTGCCTTTTACATTAATTATAATTATTTACACACAACCATTGCACAAATTCACTATTACTTATTTCCTACATGTTTATAAAACTGTACTACTACAAAGGAAGATAGTATTAAATATATATGATAATGCAATAATTTCAGTAGAAATTATAACCTATTAAGTTTATAATATGTTACTAAGATTATGTTTGCCTAGCATGGCGATACACACATGTAATCCCAGCAGTTATAGGCTGAGGCAGGAGCATTGCTGTAAGTTCGAGGCCAGCCTGAACTGCTTAGTGAAACCCGGTCTCAAAAAGACACCAACAATAACAACAACCCCAGAATAAAGTCATGTATATCTGTAAACATTTTAGTAAGTAATTCATTGAAAAGCTAATAATATATCAATGTTTCTTTCATACTTGAAATTAAAAATGAATGAGACATACACTGTTCAAAAATACTTGATAGAATTTTCAAAGAGTTTTCATTCTTCCTCAATTTGCTTATTTCTAATAATTAATGCAACCAGAGATCCTTCAATTCTTGGTCAAATTAAAAAGCTCCTTTATTCTAGGATACAGAAAGCATAAATTCAGGACATTGACATGAAAGAGAGAATAAGTGTTCATGAAGTTTATTTAGCTGTAAAAGTCAAGATTAGGGTCTAAATAATTGACGTGGCCAGGTGGTCACTAAGGAAGATGTAAGTATACCATTTAAAATCTTTTCTAATAGATTTCACAGTTTATCCATGAAATGACTCAATTCCTTGTCTTTTAAAAAAGCAACAGTCCTCTCAGATTATATTTTGATAATATCACTCTTTTTATAATTTCTGATTATATTTTGATAAAAACCACTATTTGTACAATTTTCTATAAGGGAAAATGTATACACTGAGTTTATTCACATCAATAATTTTTTTAAAAATTTTTTTTATTTTATTTTAAAAGAGAGTAAAATTAAACACAACAAAATAGAACATAATGGGGCATAAGAAAGCACAAATTTCAAAGCTAGACAGCCAGAGATCTTCACTATCTGTCATATTGTCTTGTTTTCCTCCAAATGGTTGTCCTTATCTTTGCATATGGAGAGCTCATACTAAATAACATAGCCAATCTTTTCACAAGATGTGTAGTTAACTGGCTCCCACTTGCTAAGGGGGGGATGGGACAGGAGACAGGATGACATGAGATGTTTGATTCTCAGCCCGTACCAACAGACTCACAGCCACCCCCTAGAGAGGGGAGGAGTTCCTTGTTCTTCCAGCATCCCTAGTCAACCGCACAGTGCAGGTCCCGATGCACCAGGGTCTCTCTCCTTTGGGCTGCCGAAAATTTGCCACACTCTCAGCCGCCCCCCAGAGAGGGGTGGAGCTCCTTGTTCCCCCAGCACCCCGAGTCAACGCCTGGCACAGGTCCGGAGGCACCAGGGTCTCTCCCCTGCAGGCCCCCCAAAGTCCGCCATACTCACCTGCTATTTCTTTCTGATGAATTGACCATTCTATTTCCAAAGTTCTGAAATGGCCAGCAGACCACAGAAAGAATTCTCTTTAGGCTCCTGTTTGAAACCAGCAGCTACAGCGATCTGCTGGCCTTGCTTCAGGGCCACTTACATCAATAATTTAATGAAATTCCAAAGAAAATGTTCATATGGGAAGGGGAACAAGGGAGGGGAAAGGGTAGAGGAAAGCGGGGAAAAGTAAAAAGAAAAAAATGAGAAAAGAAGGAAAAATGGAAAGAAAGCATTTAAAAATGTGAAGGATGGGTCGAAGGGAGGTTAGGGGGATGGGGAAATACAGAACAAGTTATATCTCATACAAATTCTCTGTGATGAATGTGATCATTATGCATAACTAAAATGTATCAATAAAATCTGATTTTAAAAAGATATGTTACGTTCCTATAATTTACAAAGTTTTGATTAGCAGAAGCAGAAAGGAGACACCGACAAATTCTTTGTTACAGTTATGTATCAAAATAAAACATTTTTTCTGACAATTCTGAATATACAATGCAAGGCGAAGGAGACAGAAAATAGAATAATTCAGTTCTCTTAAGAATTTAGATATGATGTTTCGTGTACAAATATTTTGACTCTAAAGGAATGTGAAAAGACCTAAAGAATAGAAAGATAATCCAAACCTGTCCATCTATGACATATTACAGAATGTAAAAGGAAAATATGAAGCGTGTGTGTGTGTGTGTCTGTGTGTGTGTTGACGCGGAACACCTGTGTACTATGAGAGACAGACTATTTCCAACAGCATCTCTGGAACTATTGTTATCTCCTGTGTAGGAATGTGCAGGTTTTTGATCAATGTCTTGTAATTCATGGTTTGAAAGAGTACAATTAGATACAGCTAAAGTGAACACAGGATACTCAAACACAGAAGTACATTTGTAAAAATATATACTGATTGTCTTTTAAATAATTGAGCATTTTAAAGTTACTTTTTAAATATTTAATTTTCATCGAGAATATAAATCAACTTGCTACACGGTGGAATTCAACACAGAACAGATTCTATCTTTAATCAATAGATAAAATAATTAAGTAACCCATATGGGAAACGCTAAACAGAAAACTTGCTTATATCCTAAGGGGTAAGGCTATGGCCAGGCATTCCTCAGCATCTCCTTTCACTCATTACTCATTAAATTACACATTCTCTTTTTAAACTCATTGATCAGATTTAAATACCAAACAAAGGTTTTAACTTTCTGTGTTTTCTGACAAATTTCAAATCCAAAACAGAAATATATTTCACCTGCCACCCCACCTGCTCTTTCTTCCACCTTCGTCTCCACCTAAGCTTAATTTGTGTTCAAAAACTTGAGCTTATCAGCTTTTCTACTCTTCCTTTGTGATTTCCACTCTTTTCTTTCAGATTCATTTATTTATTGTCAAAATGTATGTTTTACGTATTTTTCCTCTAGACGTCACACAGCTTTTAAACTGTATCATGTTTTGCGTATGCATGTGTTTATCTTACTCCTTCTTTTTGAGTAAAACGTAAGCTGGCTAGACAATTCCAAGTGGGAATCAGTTATTTCTTAGCAGTTTAAAAATATTATAGAAGTCTATAATTCGTTAGTCTTTTGTTAGTAACATTGTTTTTATTTGGTAGCTTCAAATTTTTTTATCTCTTCTCACCGTGTAGTAGCTTCATTAGAATGAGTTAAAGTGTATTTTATTTTTATTCTGCTTGTTTTATTGTTTGTTAATTCAGTATCTTTTACTCTTAAATTCTCAAGAATTTTAGCCATTATAGCTTTAAATTGTATGCTTCCTCACACACCTCGCCGTGCTCTTCTTACAAATTTTATTTTACCACACTGAGTTTATTTCTATTTCCCCATTCTTAAATTAAGATTGAGTTTCTCAGTTTCACATTTTAGTAGATTAATTGTGTTTGGATGCATCCAGGTTAATATAAAACTTTTCTTTTAAATTTTACTGTGTCAATTACTATATAAATAATCACAATAGTCTGACAGCTTTATATTGTGTTTTTAATCAATAATTTTACATGCATGTTTCATAATTTGAATCTGAGACTCTTAGAGGTAAAGGCAAGATCAGCCACTTCTCCATATTTTATGACTGGATGATAACTAAACATGTTTTCATTAAAGTGGACCACACCTTTCACATTCATGCCTTCCCATGTTTTTCCACCCTCACTGGCCTTTTACATGGACAAGAGCAACACTGGAGTCCCATGACCAAGATGCAAAACCATCCACACATCCTGGTCTTTGAAAAATTTATGTGTCGAACTAAATTTTCACACTCTACTGTTGTGAGAGAAAAAAGAAACTTGTCCTTTAGTATAGTTTAACTTGAAACTCATCTTGTGTCAGAGTGTTTTTTCCATCCAATCACTCCACCTTTCTCCCCATGCAGTGCCGTATGAGGCTCTTTCAAGATAGGTGTCCATAGCTCAGAAATACATCCAAAAGCAGGAGAGAACAGTATACTTGTCTTTAACCCTGTGTGTGGCCCTCTCTCTACCACTTACACTTTGTTTTTCTTACTCGTGGGCAGAACCTTCCCTGATTACATTCATAGAGGAGCTTAGTTAGACCCAAGAGCAGCTACACTAAGTCTTTGTTTTTACTCAAGGATAAAATTCTAGAATCAACTGCTACATCTGATCCCGTCATTTCTTAGGCCATGAGACTTTATTTCCTTTTTGGGATTTGTCAAATATTTCTTGTCCATGAATTCTTTAAGCACAGTAATGTTCTTTTATTTTTATATAAACAATTATTGTATATTCATAGACATGAAAGCAGTGATCCTGGTATAATTAACACAATATTCCAACTTCTGATACTTTATGCCAATCAGTGAGATCTGTGAAGAGATCTATGAACAAAAATATTTATTTCAACAACTTTTATAAAAATAAGTCAGAAGTCAAATAAATGATTGTCAATAAATGTTCCAGTAACTTTAATCCATGGAAAACAGTATAATCAGTTAAAAAACATGTTGAAGACTATTGATAAAACAGAAAATATGCTAGCTAAAAATAATTTAAATAGCTTTTATATTTTAGTTCGTATTTGTATCTCTGTTAGCATGGTTTAGTGAGCTTTTATGCATATATGATGTTACAGTGATAGTATAGCAGGTTATTTTAAATTTATATGTTTGTAATTTATAATTTCTAAACTGTTTAGGGTAAATGCCTTTTTTTCATACACTAGGATTAAAATTTTAATTTCTAAAGGTAATACCAGACATCACAGTGAAAATATTTGTTGACAAATATCAATATATTTAAAAATATAAAATTAAGGTATCATTTAGTTTAAGAATCTGTTCATTTTACTGCTTCTGGCATATAAACAATATCTATGCTTGTTTACATTCTCAAAGTGGAATCTGTAATAGTGGGCTGCTGTTTCATCTGGCATATGTTTGACAAACAGATGGACCTTCTATTATACCCTAAAGACAAGAAAAATATGGGCTGTTTTAGGCAAAGATGTAAATTATTCCTCATAGTTCCATTAATTTCCTGATAGATCAGAGAGTCAATAAAATTCATAAGGTATATTTAAGTTAGTGGTTGTATAAAAAATTCAGTGAATGCAAAGGAAAGAAATAAGATGTTCAAAGAACCAGTAGAGAGGAATTTTGCTAATACAATAATAAACTCCTTGCAGATTCTAAGAAAAATAAAGCTAAATGAGAGTGATGGAGAAAAGTATCAAGGAAGAATAAACTTTGAATCACTGTGGATTCCTTTTATGTAATGCATATATATTTAGAAAAAAATATAGAAATTTGGCTTTTGACCTATGTTATAAGACAATATGTGTAAAATAGGACCAAGAGAACTTACAGAACTAAAAAACAAATACTGGACTAGTTTTCTTTCAAAGTCATATAATGTAAGTTCGTTTATCCTGGGTAAATAACTGTCAGTGTTATTTCTCACTGCATTAGCCTAAAGTTCTCCATGTGATAAGAAATTAGTAAATCATTGAAGTTTGATCATTAAATCATAGAAAAAATTTGAAGTTCCAAGAAGTAAAATGTGATAAAATATTATGTAATTGTGAAAATGAAGTGGTTGGATTAAGAAAACTTTTATGTGCTATATTCTGTTCTCTAACATTTTATGGAAATTATCCTTTAAAATTTGTGCAATTTAGAAAATGTACTTTTTTATTTTATCTGTGCCATTTACTTACTCTTTTCAAGTCTAAGAACAGTGGGAGTAGAAACAGATTTTTTCCAAAGTTCATATATAATTAATATCCCTTGGCATAGAACTACAGTGAGGCACTCACCAAGCGGGCCTGCACAATGAGGCTGACTTATCTATAAGTTTTGAAGGCAATAAGAGCTTTCAGGCTTTTAAACAGAAAGACAAAGGAAAGTTAGCATTCAAGGAGAGGCAGCTATATGGTTATGAAATGCTAATACTTGGCCAATGGATATTTTTGCATGAAACACGGTCTGCTAACCATGGAAACATAAACCAAGCATTCGTGGCCAGCTTTGGTGATGACACACAGATGTACTGTGGCTTCTGACTAGGACACAAATCTTGGCAGCTTTTCATGTCCCTTCAGCTCATTTACATCTCTGTTCTTCAAGGAAGGGTTCTGGGTAGCACAGGCATGTGGTCAGGTTATAAAAACACATGAACAGAAAATAAAAATGTAGAACTCAACAGACAATCACAACTTTCTAACAGTCTCTTCATGGAATTGTCACATCAAGTAGCATCCCTAATTCTAATTCTTTAATCAATCCATAGAAAATGACATTCACTATTTTAAGGCAGTAAGTTAGTGTCAAACTTCAGAATACAGCTGTCATGGCCACGATGGTTTTTCTATATACTGTATTTGGCTTCGCCCTTATAAGGTAAACATTTTGCTTGCACCCTACATATTATATACTGTGCATTTGCTTACACACATTTTCCATTATATATCCGTGAGTATTATACATTATTACCTGACATGCCTCCAACAACTTCTGAACTGTATTTCAGAAATTATCTCGTCTTTAATAGTAGACATGTTTCTAAAACTAACTTTTATAAAAAAAAATCTTGGATCCTATGATTTACTTATAAAAACTACATTCTTTTGTAATAAAGGTGCTAAGAAATTAGTTTCACTACTATGTTGTTTTGAAGTCTTGTACGGCTTCCATCGTTTTGCTTTTATTGGTTTCATTCTGCACTATTTTGTGTTATTATGCATGATGATATGGGAAATTCTTTTGAGATAAGAAAAGGCATTAGGGTAGCCATTATTGATTCCTTTGTATTTGGTTTTAAAGTCAGGTACCATATTCATTGTTTTGTTTTGATTGATTCTATTGTTTTATTTTATGTGGTTTTATTCTCTTCAAAATAAAAAAATAAAAAAAATTAAAATTTAAAAAATTAGTTGGAATCAACATAAAAATTGAATCATCCTCATAAGCTCAATAATTACTTTTATTATTACAAAGCAATTAAGATGAAATTTATATATATAAAAAGCTAAATACGAAAGAGTGCTGTCAATAATAGACACAGTGTTACAGAGCATCTCTCTTGAATGTGCTCATTTTCATAAGTGAAATTTTATATGCACTGATCACAGTGCTCCACTTTCAGCTGTCCCTGTCACTTCACAGTTCACAGCCACCACGCATTCTGTTACTTTTGCTTGCGATATTATTTGAAACATGTCACATAAGTGAATTCAGGTAGCATCTGTTTCCTGTAACTGGATAATTTCACTTTGTTTAACATTCTCAAGGTCTATCCATGTCATCACACACTGCAGACTTTTCTTTTTAAAGGAAGAGTAGTATTCCAGCATCTGAGTGTGCCCGTGTGTGTGTGTGTGTGTGTGTGTGGTGCATGATGTGTATGTCATTGTTTCACAGATTCACCTATCAGTGGACCTCTAGGTTGTTTCCCTATTTTGGCTGTCAGTTGTGTTACAGTGAACATCAGGGGGCTAATATCATCTCAAGGTGCTGATTTCAATACTTTCAGACAAATAGCCAGAATCAGGATTGCTGGTAGCATGGCAGTTTGAATTCATAATTCTTATGAGGAATCTGTATAGTATTTTCAACAGTAGCTACTTAATTTTAATTTTCTACTGTGTACAAGCATTAAATTTTTTCAAATCTTTGATGCTCTTTGCTGTTTTCTTTTGATAATACTAGAAAAGCTAATAACCTAAGGTAAAATTGGGGAAAATAATGAAGAGATATTTCTTCAGAAAAGACATAAAAGTATCAGCAGGTAAAAAAATTTTTTTTAAGTCACTAATTACCTGAGAAATCCAAATAAAAATCTCAGTTATGTATTACCTCATACCTGTTGTGACAATTTTCAAAACTTCAATCTTGTATATCCTGCAACCTCCACCATTATTCAAAATTATTATATAGTATATTATTGTCCCTGCTTCAAACTCAGTCTTCCACTTCTCTTACCTAGCCTTAAATCCACATCATTTAATCAGCACTAGTATAGTAACCTTATATTTCTGAATTCAATTTATTTTTTTAAATTTTATTTTAAAGGGGGTAAAATTAAACACAACAAAACAGAACAGAATGGGACATTAAAAGGCATAAATTTCAAAGCTAGACAACCAGAGATCTTCACTATCTGTCATACTGTCTCTTGTTTGCTTCCAAAAAGTTGTTCATATCTTTGCATATGGGGAGCTCATACTAAATACCATAGCCAATCTTTTCACAAGATGTGTAGTTCACCGGCTCCCACTTGCTAAGCGGGGAGAGGACACAGGACAGGGGACAGGACAACATGAGATGTTTGATTCTCAGCCTGTGTGCCAGCAGGCTCACAGCCACTAACCCCAGAGAGGGGAGGAGTTCCTTGTTCTCCCAGCACCCCGAGTCAACCAGATGGTGCAGGTATGGAGGCACCAGGGTCTCTCTCCTTAGAGCTGCCGAAAGTCTTTCACACTCACAGCTGCCCCCCAGAGGGGAGGAGCTCCTTGTTCTCCCAGAACCCCAAGTCTATAGCATGGTGGGGGTGTCGAGGCACCAGGGTCCCTCTCCTTCAGGCCGCTGAAAGTCTGCCACACTCACAGCCGCCCCATAGAGAGGGGAGGAGCTCCTTGTTCTTCCCACCCTGAATCAACAGCATGGTGTAGGTCCCAGGGCGCCAGGGTCTCTCCCCTGCAGGCCTCCAAAAGTCTGCAGCACTCACCTGAAATTTCTTTCTGATGAATTGACTGTTATATTTCCAAAGTCCTGAAATGGCCAACAGACCACAGAAAGAATTCTCTTTAGGCTCCTGTTTGAAACCAGCAGCTATAGCAATCTGGTGGCCTTGCTTCAGGGCCACCTGAATTCAATCTAAACTGCATATGTCATACTTTAAATTCTCAGAAGTATTTGATACAGTTGACTAGTTTGTCTTCTAAAACATTTTCCGTTCTCATTCATGATATCAGTACTCTTATGATTTTTTTCCTTTTTGAGTTATAGTATTTTTCTTTTTGTGTGTGTGTATCCTTCTTCACTAAACTTTTACAATTAGAATATTTCTGGGCTCTGTCTGAGGCCTTTTAGTCTCCACAATCTGTATACTTTCCCTAAGTGACAAGTGGCCTCATCTATTCCCATAAGTGAGGGGTATTTTTCCCCCAGATTTCACACTGCTCACATTATTAGTCAGCTTTTCAATTACTGGCACAAAATACTCAACACTTGCAAATTCAACACTCACAAATTGAAGGAAGACAAGTTTATTTTGGCTCAGGGTTTAGTTCACAGTCAGCTAACTTCAAGACAGAAACAGCATCTTGGAGGAAAAGATGCTTAGCACAGAGTAGTCAAGAAGTGGAGAGAGAAGGGAAGTGAAGGGGAAGGGAGGGGAGTGGAAGAAACAAGAATATACCCCTCCGGCCCATGCACCCTTGGGGAGTAGCGTTCAAATCAGGCCTCACCTTCCTACATAAAAGGTTTAGAGGAAATTTTAGATCTAAATCATAATACACACACACACACACACACACACACACACACACACACACACAAACTCTTTCTGCCACTGTAACCTAGTGAGTCAAAGATACATATTTAAAAGTTAACTATTGGACACTGAATATCTTAGAGAGTGACTTTATAACATTTCCAAATCTCTATAATGTTCGCAGGTGATTTCATTTTTAACTATGAATAATACTACTTTTATGTTGATAATGCACTTTGAAAATCTCCATTCCAGATCCGTATTACTGCATTTAAATGTTACTGCATTTTTACAATAGTTCAATGACTATTTCACTAAGTCCCTGCCCTACATCAAGCTGTCTACTTAATAACTTCATGTGGTCATCACCTCAAAATTTTAAATTTAACAAAAAGACAAACCTTGTAGCTGTAGAAAGCACCTCAAACAATCTTTTGTTAATCCACATTCTCAATTTATCTTTATAGTTTTTATTATAAAGAGAATAAAACCAAGCAAAATAAAACAGAAGAAAGCAAATCAAAGCCAAACAGTGTAAGTACAATTGATTTAGTACCTGAAGCAAATCCTTAGGAATCTTTTTGATTTCCTGTTCCTTTATGGTTAATCTGCCCTATCCTGCTCATTAACAGGTCCAATGGTTGGCATTGTGTCAATATTTTATCAGGTATTTTTGCTCAGATCCATTTTGTTTGTCATGACCTTAGTTCCACACACTACTTTTTATTTTAAATGTCTCCAAACTAATTTTCCCCCTGTCTATTCTATTTATGACAAAAAAGGGATGCTTAGAAACATAAATCAGACTATATCACGGCCATATATTAAATCTTTCCATAGCTGGTCATTTGCATCTCAGGTGTGCTGAAATGTAACCTTTTTCCAGACTCTATAGCTTTATACAATCTGTTGCCTGCCTCAATTTGCACTGTTTTCTCTTCTCCAGCTCACTAATCCACAGGCATCTCTTCCAGTTATATTTTCTACAGCAGTTCAAATTGGTTCCTATGTGGGAACTCCAATAGACAATTCCTGGAATACTTTCCCACTTTTTTTTCAAAAATCTATCTCATCCTATTTTAAATGTAACTTCTTTGAGAAATGTTCTTGAATATTATGTTTTCTCCACCTCTACCCATGTTTATCTGACCTGGCAACTAGGTATTCCATTCAAAGTACTTTTCATAACCAGTAATTATTTTATGTTTCTATGCTGCTTTATCCTCTTTCTTCTTTCCTAGAACATAAGCAGGTAAAGGTCTTGTCTTGTCACCTTTATGTGCATAATAACTAGAACACAGCAGCCTCTCATCAAACAGAAACCAATTGTGGAATGAATACTATGTCTAATTTACATTATCTATGATCCAAGGGAAAATGTAAGATTGTTATGATTGATACATTGTGTCAACTTGAGAAGTTTAGAAGTTTAACTGAGAGACTCAGCAGGGAGCCAGGATCCTGACTTGTACATATCCTCATCCTGTGCAGGAGGAGGGCACAGAGATTTTGTGAGCACTACACAAAATGTGTGGGGTGTGCTGTGTACTATACAAAGGAGAAGAGGCTTGTTTCTCTCGTTTGCTCTGGCTGCTGCCTCAAAGTGTTGCCCTAGTGCCATGCCACCCTGCCCTGAAGCCAGATGATTATGGACTGAAACCTCCACAAACAGTGAGCCAAATAAACCTTTCCTTTCTTCATTTTTGGGTGTCCGGTGTTTTGTCCCACGAGAGAAAAGTAACCAAGACAAAAGTGATATTCCTTTTTTAGAAAACGATCATCTAGTTCTTCTAAAATACTCCCAGACACTGTCTTTTTCTGAACACCCTGAGATATTTTCTTACTTTTAGTTCTTAAAATTTTAAGAGGATCTCTGAATATTCAAACAGAGAGAATTACTATCATTTAAACTAGGCCCATTCTAAAATATGTTAAGATCTCCAAAGTAAATATAGCGAATATTTCAAATACAGAAAACTATTGCTTCAAAGTGAGTACACATGTAATATCAATATCACTTAGTATTTGTTTCACAGATTCATTATGCTAATAACTAATCCTTTATTATCTTATATTATTAGCACATTAAGTTTATAAGTATTATTATCCAAGGTTTTTCAAAGTAAGGGTACCTAGTATAAAAAGCTAATTAAGAAAGCTCCACAGTAAGTGCAATATGGCTGTCCATGAAACCTAGATGTTGAAGGTACATTTTATTTTCCATTAAGATATATTAGTTTTCAGTAACAAAGGAAAATATGAGGAAGTTACGTGCTTCAAGAGTCTGCATATGACTATACTTAACACCCAATCTCAAAAATTTTTAAGTTGCTTTGTTTTGAAAAGAGACTCTGAGTTAAAAACCAGAGTCGCCAGACTTTTCCAATACCATGCAGCGGTTTGTGATAAAGTGGAGCAAATGAGGCAGCTCCGGGCCAGGAGATTTGACTTTCCAGCATATGTAATCACAAAGTTCCATTTCTCTGCAGCAGCTGATAGCAGCTTCTGTTTTTCAGTTTCTAATGTCTCGGACATGAATGACAGGCAACAACAGTGTTTGCCTTTGAGCAATGTTTTCCCCTGGTCATTCTGGAGATTTTTATGAACTGATAGGCACAGCTAAAACTAGCTAAAGTGTGTTATTGTTGGACTTAAATACCTCAGTCGATTCAGTAGAGCTATAAAAAATTGGTGGTTAAAAGTAACATAATGAAATTATGGAACTGACTTAGTGAAGAAAGCACACAGATGAAATTTGGGTTTTAGATTGTGGACAAGATCAGCTAGAACATTTGTAGATAAAAGACTAGATCAACTAGCAAGTTGGTCCCACTTTACATATAAATAATTTCATTGAATATCCACCTGATGAAATGTGAGAATCAAACTGTATGCTGACTACAGGTTAGCATAGAGAGTGGCAATTGCTCAAAAGGTTGGGCAGTAATGACTCTTACTGACACTTAAGAAAATTCTACAAGAGCAAGACATTTCCAAGCAAATAGCTTGAAAGCACAGATGGGGGAAATGCCATTTTAGTGAGAGAAGTACTTTCTTCCCACCACCTGATATCTTTATTGCCAGAGAATCCTGTAATTTTGAGCCTCGGGGGGATTAAAAATAAAAGCACATTTTAGACTCTAAATAGAAACCTTTGCAAAGAGAGAAGAGCAGCATCCATAGTAAGTCATAAACTGCTGGCAGCCAGGCAAACACAGAGAGCCTCAAGGCAGAAAGGACAATCAGGGTTTGGCTTCCTCTGAAGAATAGTTTTCAAATACCCTAAGCCAAAAACCACTACATCGAGGGAGAAAAAGTGAGGAGAGTACAAATAAATTAACTGTAACATAGTAAGTTGGCCAAAAACCAGGAATTACAAATAGTCCTATTGGTGTTATGATGTATCACCAAGATCCTACACCTTGAACTTTTGAGTCAGATGCCATCACTAAAAGAAAATGTGGGATGTCTGCTGAAACAGAATAGGTTAGTCTTCAGAGAATGTTAAGTGATACATAGATGTGTGAGTGATACAAATTAATTTTGTACTGGTCTTACCACCTCCACCTTCCTCCTTAAAGGGCCTCCTGTTTTCATGAGAAGGTAATGAATTCAGCAAAACTCCTCATTTTCCAGCACTATACTGCTTCCTTACCGAAGAGTGAGAAAAGTTAGTGTGCTAAGAATTACTGGGCAATTAGGCTTTTCCAGTGTGGTAGAGGAACTCCAAAGACGGCCACCAGGCATCCCTTCTTTTTGTATGCAGGTTCTTCTGCATATCAAGATGTGGGGTTTGGCTTTTCTGCTTCTCAATGTTACTTCTGTGACTAATTTGCCTGGAATTACATAGAAGAAGTAACATTTAGGAACTTCTGAGGCTGGTCAAATAAGATCTTTCAGATACAAAAAAAAAAAGCAAAACAAAACAAAAGAAAAAACAGGAAAAAAAGAAAAAGTATAGCGGTAACAGGCTCCAATAATATAATTATGAATTTAAGGAGATGGAGGCGATTTCTAGGCAAAATGTTGAAAGTGTCAATTGGCTTCTGTAAGAGACACAGAAGATTATATGTAGAGATTTTAAAAATAATAATATTTACCTGTTTTATAGAATTTAGAGAAAAACAGGGAGGACTTGCTATGTTCAAAAATAGAAAGATTTTGTCATCTCCCATCTTTCCAGGTAGCCACAGTTTTCTCACAATAAGAAAGGGCTTCAGGGCAAAGCTTAATGTTAGGTTATTTCCAGAAACATGTAACTTCAGGGTAATATTCATTTTAGAAATGTAGCTGGAGAACCCCTTACACCTCAAAAATATTTATAGCATGGCCACACAAGGAAAGAAAAAAGAAGCAATTATAAACATCAGAGTTATTTTGCAGGTTTTCCCAACTAGATAAAAGGCTTCAAAGAACCTTGCAGCTCTGATTTCACAGCAATAAGACTTGATGCTAAAAGTAAAGAGAAACGTCCCTGGGGGAGAAACCAGGAGGATGGCATTCATTTGTCTAATGGAGTGAATCCCAAAAAGAATGGAATACATGGCATAGAAGTCAATCACAATAAGTAAAAGCAACAGTGGAGGCTGACATTTTATCAACATAAAGTAGGTTTGGCACGTATTCAGCAACAAACATAGATCATTTTTCACTGAAAAGATTATAGTGTGCAGTGCCCATAACCTGGAGGATTGAGTCCAATGATGTAGATTCCTTTCCCTGGAGAGACAAGGACCCAGTCAATGAAGTGATGATGCACTCAACAAGCATAGTGCAGTGAACTAAGCTAGTAACTGGGTCAGGTAACTTGTTTGTGATTTTTTTTTCCAGATTTTTCCAGCTAAGAGTTTGCTTGAGTGTCAGAAGAGACTCGGAATCAGACTTTTGAAACATGCCTGAGCAGCTGAGATTTTTGAGAATGAGATTATTGTACTTCTAGGTGTGGGACAGCTGTAGGTCAGGTAAAATTATGAATTTTCTGTTTTCATTTTTGGAGATTATGATTTAGAATGTGTTTGGGTGTAAAGCTGACAAGGAGTGGATTGACCTTTAGTTCTAATATGTGAAGCTCACTGGATTAGGTGATTACATAGTACCTTTTGGGGTGTCTTGTGTAGGACACGACAGCCTGGCCTTGAGTAATATTTATTATGATCCCTGGAATATTCCTCTCTGGCATGGCTCCCTGAGAACCAAACAACTCGGCTGTAACACAGTCTTCTGCCATGAGGTTGCTTCTTTGGAACCTGTAACCGTGCACCGGATCTCGTGAAACCATGAGCTTAGTTAAGGGTTTCTCCTTTAAGCTGTGGATGTCTTGGGACCACGTCTCAGTGACAAGAATGCCAAATAATACAAGTGATTCCATATCTATCAATTAAGAAGGATTAAGCATAAACTACTTGAATTTTCTAGTTCCACACAGTGGCTGGTTAGAAACTTCCAACTCAATTGTATGCTGTCCATAAATTACTCCAAAATGTTTTTTTTTTTCTATTCTCCTAAAGCTTGGGGATATGTTTAATCTAAATGCATTCAGTATAAATGCCAATTTAAAAGTGATTTTATATAGGAAAATTGGAATACTGGTTTCTTCTGGAAATTAAAAACTGAGTTAGCATGCTAGGAAAGCATTTCCTCATAGTTGTCATTAGTGAAAGCCTAAGAAAGCTGATCTCTTTGGCATAAGAGATGTCTTCCTCTGTAGTCGCTGCTTGTACACTATGTATGTGTGTGCTGAAATAAAGATGATCTGACTCTGCAAAAGCAGCTGACTTATAAATGATTTTGGCAGTGTGTGTGTGTATGTCTTCTGGTGCATAAAAATCAAACCTAGGACCTCATGCATGCCATGGTAGGATGTAGCATTCTACCACTCAGATACATGCCTAGCCCTGATATATCTTAGGTGGGCAAATATTATACATTTCTTGATACAAGATTATTTTCCCTTGTTTTACTGAAGTCTGGAGTAGCTTTAGAGGTTTCTGACCAACAAGATATAGCTGGAATTTAGAATATCAACTTGAAGCAGAAGCCTGTAAGGTACCACGTGGCTCATCACGTCTGGATGCTTATTATAAGACCATACGGGAAGCAGGGTTTCTTTAGCAGCCTTGGTCCTGACATGGTAATGAAGACAGTAATCAGAACCCATAATACACATGTGGCACGAGGAATAAATCTTTGTCATAACCCACTACAATTCAGGATTATCTTGTAATACTGTGTATCTACCCTAGTCCATTCCTACTGCTATACACATTTAAATTCTCTGAGTTTATTACCCACATTTTTCCCACAAATTATCTTTTACAATGTGTAAAACTGAAGCTTAATGGGATTAAATAACGTTTTCAGATGATGAAGTCAGTCTACATAAAACTCGACTTCACAGTGAACACCTTTGCTTTAATTCCTCACTCTGTCATATATGATCGAGGCTTTCATTCATGCCATTATTTGGTCATTAATTCTATCTGATACTAGATTATGAATAAATATAATGACTGACATTCACAGATGTATGAAATGTCTAATCAAATTAGATATTATTATTTAACTTTGTATTTGATGTATTACTTAATATCAGCATCACATTTTGTATCTTATTTTGCACCAGGTACTGTTACATGGAAATACTAACAGAAGAAAAGACTTTCTGAGAAGCTTTCTCTAAAAGCCATATAACATACATGCATTCATATATCATTTTATAGGTTTCAGGTTATATTTTAAATGCATTGTGTCTGTACCACGTTAAAATAATTTAAAAACACATATATTGTATTACGTTGCAAACTCATTTATTAACATTTTAAAAATTCAAACACAACATAATAAATTTGGCTTCTTTTCCCCAGAGAAATGGGAAATATATTTCAATTAAGGACAATTTAATTACTTTTACATACTAGACTGTTGTTAGGTTTTATGGTTCTTTAAAATATGATATTAGCAAAAATAACAACTGATCAGTGAACAAACAGTTTACAATAATATACTAAGAAACCAAAACTTATGAGAAAAAAACCTCTTTAAAGAAATTTTAAGATAAACTATTACAATAGAGCTTATCCCTAACAACAGTAAGCCCATTAACATGGCACTTCTGTACATACAAAAACAAACAAACAAACAAACAAAGTATGGCATTTACTCTAGTAACAAAAAACTAAAGGTCATAATGTATGTAACTTAAATACCCCCACCCCACTGATACAGTGGCTTCTTATTCCTGAAACATAGAACGCAGCTCTTCCTGGTAGAAAGATGTAAGTCTTCTCATCAAAAGGCACATTCTTATCTGCAAGAAAAGAGTATTGTAAATGCCACTTTTGTAACAAACTGAAATACATTTTATAAAAAAAGTGTTTGCCCATAACATTCATAAGTGATTTCAGCTGGCTTCAGTATGCACTGTAGTTTCTAGCTTCTTTAAATATAATTGTTTAACTGATCCTGTTTCTGAGATTTTAGAAATGAGAATTAATTAAAGGTATAGAACTAAAAGTAAAATCTATGAAAAAATAATGCTTTAGGTACTTACAGTGTGGTATTTACAATATGGCTATCTATAAGGAAGACAAAGGTTTTTTTTTGTTGTTGTTGTTATTTTAAGACAAAGTTTTTAACACATGCAATGGCACACATTTGCTCATTTCTCTTTTACTGACTAGTTTATGGTAATCTGATGTGTTACTTTTATCCTGTAAATTCTTATGGATCTTAATTTTAAACATACAAATTATTAATCCAAATCTAGCCTTTAAGCTTTTAAGAAACTTCAACAATACTCGTAATTTAAATAATTTAGTCATACCAAGTTATATTCAAAGGTGTGTAGACTTTACTGACTGATAAATCTTCATTGGTAATCATCCATAACGTTTAGAACTTCACTGAAGACAGATGTGAGAATGAGTAAAGCTCTTTTTCATATTATTATGCATATAATCTTTAGTTAGTAACCTACAGTAAATCTCTAAATGAGGAACACAACCTAAGGGACTTCTTATATTTTTAATTTGAACGTAAATTCAGTCTTTTCAAGTATATATTTCAGATCATGTTTTATAAATCTAACACTCAGACTTCATTTTATAACCTCTTGTCCTTTTGATGCTTGAAACTCATTTTCAATTTGGTGATTAATTTGTGGATTGTTACAAAAAATCAATCTATGAAATCAAAAGTGTCCTCTCATATAGGAAAAAATCCCACAAAATTCCTAGGACCCAACCAAATTCTAATAGGAATCCCACGGCAGCCTTCTGAATGAGAAAGTGCCGAGAACCTAGGGAACACCTAGCAAGTGGCATGGGATGTTTCCTGACCCAGCAGTGCCTGGCAAAATGAAGTAACACCATAACATGTGTCTGCCGCATGTATTCTGAGCTCATCATTCATCTCAGAGCAAGTGTGAATAAGGGTAACTGTCCATCATGACCTATCCAACTGCATTATGCTGTTGTCTTGAAAGTATTTGTAGCAGACTGCTCTTTGTCTACAATGTTGCCTTCTGGTTGGGAATTCCTCAGAACCCTATGCTGTCCAGCACCACTATGTGCTACACAGAACTTAACAGCCATCTCTTTGTAGAATGATGGAAGAAGTCTAATACTAAAGAAGACATTCTTTTCTAGTTTCTTCATAAGCAGTATTTTTAGCAGATCATCTGCCTACCTAAGACTTTCTCTTGCTGTGTGTCTTCTGAAGTCATATAATGATGTCATCCACTTCATCACCCTTCCAGTAGGAGCACAAAGATCACCTCTAATGACTTCTTACATCCTTAATATTACTGAACACTATATCTTACCAATGTTTTCAATTCCTTCCACTTCTAACTCAACCTCTATCCCTGCTGTGACCCCTGGTCTGAAAAACTGAAAAATCTTCAATATATTACACCTTAGTTTTATTTAAATTCCAATTCATCTTTCACAAGTCACCAGAATAATGTTCTAGAACCTAAAAATGGCTGTGTATCACTCCTCATTCCAGAGCGTTTGATGAGCCCAGAGTGCTGTGAGCTCCGAAAACCTCCACGACCCCCATATCCTGTATTCTCAGATGCTTCGGCTTTGTGCACAGCCCCGAAGAGGGCCATGCTGCGGCTCATGCCTTCCACTCCCCTTTCCATGAGACTTTCCCCATCACAGATTCTTTATTTAAACACCTTACATTCTTACAAAAGAACTGTAATTCAATACCACTTCCACAGTGCGGTGTTCTAAGCTATTATCTATCCCCTAAGCCACTACGATTCCTTTTTTTAGGAATCCTAGAACTGTTTGAAAACAAATGGATAACGAGCACTGTATAAAGAAAAAAACATCCAAGATTTCCTATTGCCTGGAGAGATCATGTGAAATTGTAAGAGGTTCTGTTAGACTCAAAGAAGCCTGAAGACAGAACAGTAATTCTGATTTATTAACAGGAGGATTTGCGGCCAGAAAGGGACAGAAAATGCAGCCCCCAAATCAAGCAGATCAAGCTACGCCTTAGCTGTGGTCAGCAAAGGTAGACTGAAGGTACATCATTTCCCACTGATACTATTATATTTTGTAGCTTATAAGATAAACACTTTTATGTCTTCATCTCTGAACTTGGGAGCTGTCTTCCAACCGATGGCATCTTATAATTGCTGTCAATTGCAGTTCTCACGTACAGGCAATTGCCTGTACATGCTCAAGGCTGGTCAAAGCTCTTTGTTTTGCTATCACTTCAACTATATCCAAAAATGCAGTTGCCATGAAGAGTTTAATTACACTTGAAAAGATAATGTCATCAGTAATCAATGAAGCAAAAGTTACTGAATACACAGAAAGATGTAACACAGAATACCAAGCTAGAGCATGATGTCAGAAAAGGGATTACTTAGTACAGTACTAGAATGATGACATCAGTTCCAAATATTCTTGCCAAGAAATGAAGAATAATCTCAAGACGGCATTATAAACTAGATAAATGAAATTTGTTAATTTCTGTTCTGATAAACTACTACATACCAAGAAATCCAACTGCAAGCGGATGTTGCCAAATTCTTCAGAAGGAATGAAAAATACAGGCTGGAGTGCACAATTCTTGCATAACTTAAAACTGTCTTAGATTGTTTCACAATAATATTGGCAGTTACTTCTTTCTTAATGCATTGCCTAAAATTAACAATAATGCCTTAGATCAAATAAATAATGGTATCAGTCTCCAGAGACTAGACCAATCTGGAGTAAAGGGAGAAAAGAAAGAGAATCTTTTACTAATGATGTTCAAACCCTGAACTGATGAAGCTTAAACTGGAAATAACTGCACTACATGAAAGTGGCAAACAAGTTCTTCAGTGTTAGAGTATCAGATGTAGAAAAATTAATGATAATGTCTATCTTTGCTAAATCACAAGGTCAGTCAGCTGGTTATGGAAGCAGAGGAAGCCCTCAATAGGTCACATTCTGCTGCTCTGTGTTTACCACAGTATTTTTTTTAATGAGTTTTAAAATAATCTTTTTTTAAAAAAAGTTAATATATGTATTACAGGAAACAAACACAGGAAGCAAAGAACAAAGTCATTCGCAGTCATAAGCAGCTTAGCTGGATGTATTCTTCTAGGTCCCGCTGTACACATATGTGACATGCCATTTTGTGTGACTGAGTCTATACAGTGTGTGTCATGCTTTTCCACACATCATGAGTATTCGCCAACTCAAAATCTCAAGGCTACAAGAGTATTTTTGATAACCAAGAACACACTACACCAACTCAATCTGTTAGAAAAAAAGTTGCAATACCACAGTATTTTTGAGCTATGGAGGTCAGTCACAGAAATCTAAAGGGTAGTTGAGATGTCCAATGTTCAACACAGTTCCCAACACTAAATTAAAAGAGTAGAAAACAAAGGAAAAAAAACAAAAAAAGAAAGAAAGAAAATAAGATGTCATAGTTATTCATAGTTATTCTGGTTATGGCAATGTACTCCTATTGCTAAACACAAAAAATCCATACCTATGTCCTAGGCGAGTGATAGTGAACCATCTAGAGACTAAGTCCCCAAACTTCAAGCCAAAACCCACTTATTTATTCGAAAGGTTCAGCATTGCCATTAAACCTGAATAATGAAGTTTTAGCTTAGAAAAAACAATCAGTATCCACTGCTTGGCTGCTGGGGGGACTTGGCTCACGTGCCCAGAGAGGGCTCTGCTTGCTTGGTGTGGCACATGTGCCGTAGGTTTGCCAGCACTGCTACCGTCACCTTGGGTGCCTCTCACTTCTATATACCAGTGATGCTCGTCCATAATACTTTCTGAGAATTCATCTCTTCATTCAATGACCCCAATTCCTAATCGTCTATCTTTCATCAATTCACCAATTTATTTATTGAAAAGCACCCTGGGATGCTGAGACAGAACAATCCCAAGTTTCAGCCCAGCCTGAACAACTTAGTGACTTAGCGAGTGCCTGGGATTCACCCTGCAGTACAGTAACAACAACAACAACAACAACAACAACAACAACAACCACCACACAAAAACAAAAGAAAAAACAAAAAACCCTTCAACAATCAAATAGTGACATTTGCAGCTTGTGCTAAATATTCTCTCTCAGTTTGTTAATAAAAGGATTGACGTTTTTGTTTTTGCAAGCAAATAAGAGAAATGAAAAAACAGTTCTGAGAAATTCTGATCCCCTAATAAGACAGAAATGAGATATGGTTCTTGCCTCCCACCTTCCTGTTGCCTAAAACAGATTTGACAGCTGAAACAACAGCCATCACGTAGACATGACAGGACAAACACAAGTTACACTTTGAGACAACTACATAAAGGTAGTTCATCTCTGCCATCAAAAGGTCACTGGATTAATAATACAACAAGCAACCACTACAGTCTGGCATGAAAATAACTTTTATGTGTCTGTACTGCTGGGTTTCCTATTGCTTGTAGTAAAAGACTATTTCTGTACCTCTCCATACCCCAATCACCATACTTTTTTATGCAACAAAGCAGTTAGGTAATAGTAATATTATCTCTCCTCATTTTGGCTATTTTTTTAAGTTTAAAGAATGACTGGTCTTTCTTAAATGATGTGTCATCTGATAATATAATTGTCTAAAACAAAGCATTATTTTAAAAGCTAATTCAGAAGAAAGAATTACGAAAACGGCTATAAATCCAACTCAAGTTTGAATGGAGAAACTGTTCAAGCTTAGTCAATGATTTTTATTGTTTGTTCATTTAAGTAAATTTGCAGACAGCAGGCTCTATGAGGTTTATCCTCTGGGTTATTTTAAACAAGACTTACAGGTTTCAGTGAGCAAACACTAGGTTACAGCACAGTTAATGTCTCATAAGTTTACTCAGGACTTTTCCATCCACAAACGTGAGGGCCTGATTTTACATGGTTCTGAAACCTGTGCATGTACAATAGTCACACGTGGTTGGTCATTTCTGCCTCCCACTTCAATCCAGCCTACCAGATACCTTCTGCAACCCAAACGATCACACCACAGCATACATCTTGAGCCAAAGCTACATCATTTTATTAAATAAAACTTGTGATCCACCTGATCTTTGTAAGTTATAACTTAATAGAAATAGTTGAAACTAGATCAAACACTTTTAATCTAGATCTACACTGTTCAACACAATAGTCAATAGCCACATATAGCAATTTCAGTTAAAATTTCTATTAGTAAAAAGGAAATGAAATTATACATTCACATATACCAGCCACATATCAATTGCTCAAGAGTTACATGTAGCTTGTGACTATCAACTTTTTATGTTGTGATTCCCATTTATTAATGGAGCAAAGAAAGCTTTCTTTTATGGTACAAAGTCTGTAGAAAAGTAAAGTATCATCATCAACAACTAAAAAACTAAATGAAAGTTCTCTTTTTGACCCACCTAAGTAAAGGCAAACATGATAGTTCCCTTAAAAAAAAATAAAAATTATTCTACTGGAAACAAACCACTGGACATCTTAAGATAGAAATTTTCTTCTAAAACAAACAATACTTAAATACATTCCTGTGTTCTACTCACTTTAAGTAACTAGTGTTTATTCTGATGACACATTACACTTAAAATTTATATAATGCATTAGGAATTATAACTACTTTCAACTTGATAACTATTTGAGTAGGACCTTCTTAGAGTTTTTAGTTAAACAGTTGTATCAAATCTGCTTTCTGATTCTTATGTGTGAATGTTAACAGCCAGAAAGTATTTTATGGCCAAGTAATTTTGGGCACAAAATGTAATGAACACATACAGTATAATATTAAATTCAATGAAGCAGAATAGAAGTAGCCAAAAAGCAAATCTAGCCCTTTGTAAATTACACACTTCATAGAAATTGCTACACTAGACTTGAAATGACAGAAGCATTAGCTTTTAGAAGCTGTTATTATAATTTTTAAAATTTCCTCTAGTAAACATCATTATAAATAATAATTTTACCGTTTAGTAGGAATTGGACATGAATATATTGTTTCCATTTATTACTATGTTTTGTAAAGCTGTTTAAATATGTGTTTCTCAGCATGGCTATGTGTATTTGTCTCCACCACTTTTCTTTGAGAAAATTGAAGGTAATCTGTTGTCAGATGATGCTGTTTCTGATTCCTCTGTAGTTTTGCTTTCTGAGACAGTTGAAAGCTACACAACAGTAAAAACTGAGATTGTCTCCTCAGTGTTACAGTTCTTTTGCTCAAAATGTTTTACTAACTAATCAAAACCAAAATTAGGATAGCAATAATACATTAGATAAAAATTACACTAATCAAGAAGCTTGGGCTATTTTTGACTCCCTCCTCCACATTTTCCCCATCTGACTACATTAATTTCAATTCTTGAAGTACTACACGTAACGGGAATGAAGGAAGAAAAGTCCTCCCAAACCATTCTACTTTGAATGGTAATTCTGAGCCAATCTAGCACAGTATTTCTTTTCTTTCTTAGGTTTTACTCTAGGAATGATCACAAGACCTAAGACTGACTGATGAAATGAAAATAAAAGATAAAAGAACTCTGATAGAGGAGGGCTCTGGAAAAATGTTCTAATTCTTAAGGAGACAAGGAAAATGGGTCCCCAACTTCTGCATAACTGTGATGATGAAAACGAGTGGCCCTGGCCAATGGCCAGCCTATGATAAGGAACAGGACACTGGGGAGCATTAAGGGACACAGGAGTCATGAACCTGAGTCACTGTGCTGGTCTTGGCCCAACTGGAATACTCTATTAAATGTAAAACAAACTTCTTTTAGAAAATTTAGTTTAAGTCACACATTGTCAGTTTCATCGTTTGATCTAATATAAAGAAGCAGTAAAAAATTACCTCACCGTAATGACAAAGATCACTGTTAATATTTGGCTGCATTTAAGGTCACAGTAGAAGCATTCCTCTGAGGAAGGGTACAGAAAGCTCGTTTTATAAAATTGTAAGGAAGGAAACTCGTGTACCTCTCTGGAAATGACTTGCATCCTGTTATTTCTGGAACAGACTTTGGATAATAAAGTGGAACTAATTTTAGAATCTCAAACAAGTAAGACAACATTAGTAAGATCCAATCCAAATGAATTAGAGATTACACTGTAGTTCTCAGCTAGGAAGAAATGGAAATCATATTGCGTGCTCATATTCATCACTCCCGGGATCCACACTGGAAAAACTAAGAGTAGAGGGAAGTCACTGTTACAACACAGTGAAGACAGCAAGAATAACTATCTTCACAGGTATAAATAAGCATTATGCAAACAGAATGAGATTGCAGTAGGAAGGGAAGCCGAAGTTCCTTAAACTTCCCAGGCCTCAGGTTTGCTCTTTCAAATGAGCACGGGAGAAATTACTTGGCAAGACTGTTCTGATGACTGTGTTGGTCCCCATAATAACCCTGCATCAAAGGGGACATTTACTAGTAAGTAGCTGTTTTAATCACACCTATTGGATGTTGCTTCCCTGTCTTCCCTGAGCCAGTAACAATGATACTTCTTTATACTCTTGATTTCTAGTTGTTTGAGTATTACTTCCATTAGTACAACACAGGTTCTCTGTTGATTTGACTAAAATAAGAGTGAAATTTGTATGAAGAATTATGAGAGAAATAGTACAGCTGAAAGCAGAGCCAAACTCTTTTTATTTTAAAAAAAATGCAATATGGTTTAAGCAAGCTCAAACAAAATACTACTTCAAAGGCAGAAGCTATACCCAATCATGAAGATTTATAGAGCTGTGCGTCTCTTCATCTTCCTAGACTCCTATTCAACAGTGTACTAACACCGTATATGTATAGCTCTTTAGTCAAATTAGAATGTTTTCAGAGTTCTGAACTGGCACAAATGCTATTTTATTAAGAAAAGGCACTCACAGAATAATTCACCTCAGATTTCACCACATTCATTTAGACAGGACAGAATGTCGTCTTAAGCAGTAATATTACCAATGGAGTGTGTCTGTTAAGTAATTTGGGGGGGCTGGGTGAACTGACAGTATTTTCTTTATCTTATTTTGCAGTACCAGGTCCTGAACTCAGAGCCACCTCCTGTGTACTTTATCACTGAGCTGTGTACAAGCAGCATTTACCCAAGGCTTAAAGTAGTGTACTTCTATAAAACGTTTAGCAGTTCTAAGCAAACACTGGCCACAGAGGGATTCTCTTCCGTGTAATGATTCCAAATGTCAATAGTTTTTTGTTTTCTGATACTCTGAGTGCCTGCCTTTAATTTGCCCTGGTTGACAAAATATGTGACTAACATAATCAGTACAGCAACCTATAATGCAGTGTCTGTAGTCACCAGTGGCTCTGCTATGAACATGGCTGTAAAGCCTACTCCATCCACTGCAGGAGATTTTTAGTAATCTTACTAATTTAAAGCAGAGATATTTATAAGAGTAACAGCAGCAGCACGAAAGATCCCAAGTTTCTTAACTCTTGTACTATTTAGTATCTTTAAAAAGATGAATTTAGTTACTAGAAGAATTGTATTTAAGAGTCAATAGAATACAGTGAGAGTCAATAAATAAGCAATAGAGGAAAAACAGCTCAAGTGAGGAAAAAAGGCAATACAATAAATAGTAAAAAGAAATACTACTTGTGAATAATTTTAATATGTCAAACACATATAGGTAATAGGTAGGATTAACAAACATTTTCAAGCAAACCTAACATTTTACTAGCATACAAATAATATGGCATATATATATATATATTTTTTCAAGTACAGAATCTATATACTTCTCTCTGAACATATATAAATTAATTATTTAAGTGGTCACAAGGAAAATCAGGCATATGAAAACTATTTATGTAATTGACCAGTTTAATTAGTACCTTTTCTAAAATTCAGTTATTTTATGGACAAATTCCTTGAAAAATAAAATTTACAAATGACACAAGAAGAAACAAATAAAAAACTATGATTAGCTTTACAGCTATTTTTTTAAGAAATTGAGTTTGTTACTGAAAATTTTCCCCTTCAGAGGATAAAAAGTCCATCCCTGATAATTTCACTCATGAATTCTATCAAATATTCCAGGAAAAGATAATATCAGTGTTAAAGATATGTTTTAAAAACATAGATGTAAAAGGATCATTTTATCAACATATGTTATAGTAACTATCCAAATATAACAGATATTACAACATAAAGATATTATCTATCTACACACATGTATATCATTTATGTACATAAATGTACATTTATAACATATGTTTTTAAATTATATATATATATGTGTGTGTGTATATATATATATATATATATATATGTATGAGGTAAGAGGTATCAAGCCAGATGGGGATAGGTACTAGTTCCCCAGGATGAATGTATTTATTATCTATTGCAAACAAATACTAATAAAAGAAAAAAGATAAAGAAAAAAGTAGCCACAGGGGAAACAAAAAAGAAAAAAATAATTGGTGAAAACATATAAAGAAGATATCATGGCAAAGTAGGATTTATCTCAGGATTTTAAGTTGTTTCAACATTCAAGAATAAATATATCACATTCACTATATTTGCTAATTAAGATGGGTCAAAACTGAATCAATTACTTACACATGGAGAATGCATTTGACAATAGTCAACATAATTCATAGTAAAACTCTTAAATATCTTTAAAAATAGTAGTATCCAGGCATGGTGGAACACACTTGTAATCTCAGCACAAAGGAGGCTGAGTCAGGAGGACTTCAATGAGTTCAAGGCCAGGTTGGTCCACATAGTAAGTTTAAGGTCAATTTAAACTACATAGTGAGACCTTGTCTTAAAAAAAGAAAAAGAAAAAAAAGCTAACAAAAGGGTCAAAAAAATTGACAGTTAATGTTTTAGTTAACATAAGGGCTATCTGTACCAGATCATATTTCTGGTATTCATATTTATCATGTAACTTCACATATGTCAATGGTCAGGAAACCATCTAAATGTAGGCATTTAGATCATGTTCTGGAACCCTTTAGCCAATCCCCCTTTTAGATCTTAAAGTACTTAAAGATCTTACAGTAATATTTTCAAAGTAAACTTTAACACTCTACAAATGTGAAAAAATCAGAGAAAATCCTGCCCACCGAATTAGCTCGAAATGAAGTAATGGTAATTGGATTGTGTATCTAATTATAAGAAATAATCTCTAAAACAAAGAAAGTAACAGGAACTAACACGCTTCAACTTATACTTCCTGAAAAACACTGCACAATTGTAGAAAAGGGATGTGGCCACTTTTCCCAAAATGAAAGACAGAGAAAAGGGACTCATATTTACATGAAGTTTAAAAAACACCTCACTAGAGGACTAAAATCAATGCGTTATTTAAATGATGTTTAATACTGTTTAAAGAGAGATTAAGCAGTAGGTGCAGCTCAGAGAGATGCCCAGCATGTGGGAGTCTCTGGATTTGATCCCTAGCAACATAAAAAAAACAAAAACAAATAAAAGGTAAAGAAACTACAGGACTAATTGTTGCTTCTTTGTGTCCTGAAATTCCCTCCTCCTTTGCTCATTTTAAAAAAGAATAGTTACCCCTGGCCTACAGTCATGCACTGTCAATGATTTGGGCAAGCTCAAAATACTAAAATGTTCAGTCCCAAATCTATTATCTCTAAGTAAGTCTCCTTGTTCTGCATTGCTAATCTATGTATATCTACTATGCTGTTAATTACACAGGCTGGCGTTTTGTTCTTTTTCATTCACATTACACCCCTGGAGCTCAGGAGCATGCCCAAGGCACATGACAGATACTTAACCACTGATTTTAATGAGAGAATGAAACTATCCAATTTTCTCTGCCCACTGAGATATCACATAGTCACCTCTAATTCATCATGGTTAAAACAGACTTTATATCATTTGACCCATAACATTCTTCTGGACTGAGTATGATTTAATTATGTCCCCCAAGGCTTCATGTGTTGAAATCTAATCCCCACTGCGAAGTATTAAAAGGGTGAACACCTAATCTGACCATGCTGTTTAGTTGTGGAGGCTTTAAGGAAGTGAGTCAGATTAGGAAAGGTTGATAGGGTTGAGATACCATACCCATACCTTAGGTGCCTTTATCAGACAAGAGCCCAGAAAGGGCATGAGCACACTACCCTGTATCCTATCTTGTGAAGCCCTGCATTGCACTGAGAATACCAGCAAAAAGACCATCACAACCTGTAGGCTCATATACCCCACACGGAAAGAGAAGCAAATCTCTTTTATTTTTATAAAGCTAGCCAGCCTCAGGTATTTCATTACAATAACAGAAAACAGACTAATCTATTACAGCTCCTAGAAGTTTACACTGAAAGCACACCTGTGGAGATAACAACAATACATATGCACAGCAATATTCACTGCAGTTATTTATAATTACTGAATAATTGAAAAATACCCAAATATCAAACACAGGTGACTGAATAAACTCTGACATGTACCCATGATAGCATACTTACACAGCCATAAAAAATGTACTAAGCTACAGCCCAAGCTTTTTATATTTTTTATTTTGAGGTAGTATCTCAATGAATTGCCTGGGCTACTCTTGAATTTGCAACTCTCCTGTCTCAGGCTCCCAGAGTGCTGGAATTGCAGATGTGTGCCACTGTGCCAAGTCCTCTATGAAGTTATACAGTTATACAGCATGACTTACAAAACAGAAAAGTATTATGACAGCATACATAGTTTCCTACTGCTTAGGTGACAAATAAGGAAAACTTAAGAAATGCATGTAAAGGTTAACCAAAAAGAATAAGAGAGAGTATAATCTAGAAAACAATGAGGCTGATTAAATCTACAAGGAGGTTGAGACCAGAGGAATGCAGTGGAAGGAATATTGGAAAGGGTGACTCTTTTGAGACAGACAGGCAGACAGGAGACAGAGACAGAGAGAAATACATTTCATTTATCACAAACTTATTTAAAAATAACAAGATGGAGAAAGGAAACTTGAAATAAATTAAAATGCATCAAATTACACTGTATTTTAAATGACTGTTAAGCCAAATTATGTCAGTTCAGTACCTGAATATACCTTCAATGTTGGCCATGTTGAGATTGTAAGGTACAAAAGTCCAAGATTTCAAAAATCTAGATAGGTAGCTCTTTATGCCAGAAATGAAGGAAGGAAGGAAGGAGGGAGGGAAGGAAGGCAAGAAGGAGGCAGGCAGTCAGTAGTTTGGCTAGGGGAGAATGTCAATGATAAACTAGTTAAGATTGAGGAAATACAGCAGCCAGAAACTCATTTTGCAACTATTACAGTGAAAGATTAGATCAGGTCAGAATAATGATAGAAATACTAAATAATGACAGAAATACTAAATGCTGTTGATGAGAAACAGAATATTTTCATGGTCTTAAAATGTATTCCATTAGTTGTAAATGGAAAACAATAGTCACATATCCGAGATACCAGATAAAATTTAAACAAATGCATAAATATTACCACTACTAGTAAAAGATGGACACACATCGTATTTCTAGGAGATAGCAGGATCTATTTGGTATTCCAGCTAAAAATGCGTAACACAAATATAATTATGAGGAAAGATCAGAGCATCAGGTAAATATAAAATAAGTGAGATGAACTGCTTTGCATCCATTGTGCAGCAGAAAAAGAGAGCAAAGCAACTGAACAAAGTAAAAATGGTCACAGTAAGTGGGTCTGGGTGAAAAAAACAGGTAAGACTTCATTCTAAGACCCTTTGATCTCCAAACAAAACGACTATTAAAAATAAGGGATGCATGATTATGTTCTCTTGGAAGAAGAAAAATATCAAACCAAATAATGTAAATGGAAAAATCAAAATAAAAATGAACCGTCAACCTTCTAATCTCATCTCTGCCTCACCAGAAGCTGAATTTCACAAAGTCAACGTTTTCTTTCCTTTTTTTCCCTGCCTTTTGCTCTAATGTCTCACAAGCATTGAGGAGAACACTGCTTGGAACTTAAATGGCTGTTACAGCATTTGTTTATCAGGAGCATTTTCAATGCTCCATAATACATGTATGGAATTTCTTCTCATTTATGAAATACATTGGTTTAGCCTACTAAAAACTTCAAGATGATGATTTTGTTGTCTTATGCCTAAAGTTGCATCTCCACTTTTATCATTTCTCTCTCCTTTGCCTACAAAACAGAACAAACTCCATAATCACACCTCCAAATTCCTAGAGTAATTGAAGTCACCCATGTATTGGCAGCACATCACTGGCCTTCTACAACCTGACCTTTTACCCCGGTCTGCTCCAAGCCATGGGGAACATCACCAAAACACAACCTTTTGTTTTCACGTCTTAACATTTTCAAAATTAATTTTCAAGACCTGTTGGGTAACTGACGAGTTGTATAAGCAGCATGGATTAGAAATGTTTCATGCTTGGTGTTTTATCTTGATCCTTGTTGAGGTTTAATTGACAAATAAAAATCGTATGTATTTTTCATGTACCACTTAATGTTTTAATATACATGAAGTAATCACAAAGTCAAAGAATACATTTATTACCTCACTTGACTACCTGTTTTTTTTTTTGGGGGGGGTGACCTTCCCTTTCAGCAACACCATGTCTACATCACAGTACTGAAAAACTAATTCCTAAGATGTGCATTAGGTTTTCAAAACCAAAATTATTATCTGTCATTTTCCCCATGGCTGTAGCCCCTGAGAACACCATTTTATTCTTTACTTCTATGAGTTTGATTGTTTTATATAAGTGACATAATGTAGCATTTTCCTGCATATGTATTGTTTCATTTAACATAAAGTTCTCAAGGTAGAGCTATGTGGTCACAGGTCTCAGGATCCATTGTTCTTCTCATTCAGCTATATACAAACAGGTTCGCATTTGGTTGCCCAGACTAGACTCAAATTTGCCTCCCAGAATCCTGGGATTCCAGGCATGCACCACCATGCTAATCTCTTCCTTTTTAAATGCTTAATAATATTCCATTGGTTCTTTACATATTTACACAGATTAGATCCATTGTCCTTACACATTTTCTGTATTCATTCATCCATCATTAGACATTATGTTGCTTCTACAGCTTAGCTACTGTGAATAAATTCTGTCTGGAATATAGTTGTGTGCACATCTGTTTGGCATACTAATTTCCTTTGGATATATGCCTAGAAATTGAACTGTCATATAATGTAGGTTCTATTTTTAGTGCTGAGATTTTTCACACTGTTTTCCATGATGGTTTTATCCAATTATATTTCTTACAGGGTGCAAGTACCCAAGTATTTTCCACCCATTTATAAATCAGGTTCTCTGCATTTTTGTTTGTTTTTTTATTTGCTATTGATTTGTAAGTGTTAACGATATGGTTTAAATGTTAAATCATACATGTGAGTCAATAGTGATGCCCCAGTAAAGAACACATCGACCATTGTTTGGGGGGTTATTGGGTAGGACTACCTGGAGCAACTCCGAAGGAGAGTGTGTGTCCACTTTGAGCCGTGTCTTTTAAACATGGGGTAGGGGTAATCAGCTTAGGTGGGGGACTGAGAATGGCTGAGTACAGGGCCACAGCAGTAGGCACTGTGACCCAGAAGGTGGGGTGGGTGAGATGCGTGTTAGCCGAACAGGCATTGTCCCTGGGCTAAGGTTGGAGACTGCGACTTGTACGAAAGGGCTGTGACTGTTTTTGCAGCTCAGAAACTCAAACAGCTGGGGACAACAAATGGACATCAGACCTATCAATCCCCAAACTGAATATCCTAAACTGAATCCTAAATGCTCTAAAATCCAAAGCCTTCCAGGAAAATATTCCAAAATTGAAAATCTGAAGTTCTTTGGATTCCAATCATCATGGATAAAGGATACTCAAGCTGCAGTCTTCTCTCCTCTTACGTATATTTGGTTTGCCTTGTCACTCTGTAGATTTATTCTTTGGCTGTGTGAACGCTTTTCACTTTGATATAATCCTAACTGTGTATTTTAGTTTTACTCTTTGTGCCTTGGAGGTCATATCAAAAAAAATGATCGTCCAAACCAGTATCGAGATTCTTCTGTTTTCTTCTAAAAGCTTTACGGCATCAGGTCATGCATTTAAGTCTTTTGCTCATTTTAAACTGATTTTTATACGTGGCATGAAAAGCTGGTTCTGTTTTATTCTTCTGCATGCAGGTATCCATTTATTGAAGAGTTTTTATTTTGTTGGGTTTTTTGATGTCGGTTCTCATTACACTGTTACTATGTGGATCAGGCTAGCCTTCCAAATAGCTGAGACTGCAGGCAAGTATCACTGTGCTCAGATGCTGAGGAGATTATGAGACTGATTCAGTTAATGCAATCCCTTACTGTTACTGTTCTGTTAAGGCTTTTTAATTTCTTTCTCACTCATAGTGAGTAGAGTGTCTATTTTGGGGGGATTTAGCCATTTTTCTAGGCTATCAAATCTGTTGGCACAGAACTGTGCATAGTACTGCCGTGATTTTTATGTTTGAGGCATTACTCTTCATGACTACTAAATATAGGACAGTTGCTTCTTATTCTAACCTTTATCATTCATCAGGCATATCAGAATAGATGAACCAGGGTCCACATTCCTTACCCATTGGAGTTGATTTTGAATTACTAATAATTTTGTTTCTCTCTTCTCTTTTGTCTATTTATCCAGAGATGCCTCATATGTATCCATCTTGTTTAAAAATAACCATAAAAGCTTGCAAAACTATAATAATGATACAAAATGTGAGTGACTCTATTGCCATCTTACTGAATCAGCACTTTTGTAAGGTCCTGCATGAGAAAAATGATCTGCTGCTCCCTCAGTAAACCTTACTTTCCAGCTGTATCTCCATTAATCTCCCTTTGTTCCTAACGTATACACTCAGACAACGACCTATCATATACAAGGACTCAAATGCAAACGTCCAGGTCAACAGCTTTACCTGCCTCATAGCTAAATAACTCAACCACCACAATACTAGCCTTATTCAGATCTGTACAATTCTATATAGTCAATTAAGAGCTTTTCAAGGAAAATGTTATAGACTTTTGATTTTATGTATTTTAATTTTGGTTGTTTTAATAAAAGAAACAATTCTCAATAAGCAGATATATAAAAATATATTTGTCTACCCAGCCTCTAAACTATTATTGCATAACAGGCATTTAATGAATGTTCTTGTTAAATGAATTAATTAGTAGCACTAAAAAATATAACAGGATCTTTTAGTAATGCTGATAATTCATTCATTTCTAATTATATAAGATTTAACAGCCCAATTTTTTCTTGTGTCTTTTTCAACTACAAGATTTCTGTGGTCTTTGAATTTGTACCTGAATCTGGAATCTTACTTTCTTTTACCCTAAGAATCTCTCTCTTAACATACCTTTCGTCACTGGGCCAAATGTTTGTTGTCTCTTTTCCTCATTCCATTTGTATCAAAATGAATTCCATACCCTTGTAACTTTGTTCATGCAAACCTATTAGGGAAGTTCTTAATACACAGTGAAAAGAGATTTGATACAGACATTATAACTACACTGTCAGGCCATGAGCCATTAACCATGCATTTCCATCAGGAGCACTAACAAAATCAAGTGACCCAAATGGAAAACAGAATACCCTAGGATATAAAAATCAATTTCAGGGCATCTCTCTCTCTCTCCCTCCCTCCCTCTCAAGGTTAATACATACTGCATAAACAAGTAACTTAAAAGACAAAGTTCTGTAACAAAATCTACAATCAAAATTTTCTTGGCTCTATTACACTGTCTGTATCTATTCTAGCACATCATTGTGACTGTGAGCTTCTGACTGCACAGCACAAAGAATTTCACTAAACAAAGAAAACTGAATAAAATCTATCAGTACAAAACCCATTACAAGAGCATGCGCTCCAATTGTTTTGGTAAAAACTTGTTTCCTGACGCACGCAAGTAAACTGCTCGACACTAACCTTCTAGGATGGTTGGCATCAAATAAAGTGTTATCATCCTCCTCATCATCCTGCTCCAAAGGAGTCAATTCCATGTTTTCTATGTTAGTGTCCAACACGCCGTACCGCCTCGTCTTTCGGTTTCTCCTTCTCATTCTATTAAACAAAACAAATTGGTGAATAAAAATTACCTAAATGTGGCATGTCTGATCCTTAGTTCATACTGTAAATTAAAATTAAGTTATTCCTGTGTTTCTAACATACAAGATATTCAATGTATGAATTGCTACATTTCAGCTACAACATCAGTCTGCCAAGGACTGCTTAC
Source organism: Dolichotis patagonum (assembly GCA_004027295.1). Classification (NCBI taxonomy): domain Eukaryota; kingdom Metazoa; phylum Chordata; class Mammalia; order Rodentia; family Caviidae; genus Dolichotis; species Dolichotis patagonum. Next base: position 136,796 of record PVJX010000225.1, read on the forward strand.
AATTCATGAAACAAAGGAGCAAGTAACTCGTTGCTTGCTTGTGTACCATCCATGTTTCTCCTGTTTGAGTCTTTTGCCTCTGTCGCCTCATGGTGCTGATAGTATTTCAACCTTAGCTCAGCTTATCATGTCTATATTGAGGTTTCCTATGCCAGTCTCTATGCCTTTTCATTGCTACGAAGGATTAAGTATTTTCCACACTAGTAGGAGTAAGAAAGTGTGTCTCCCTGAGTTTGTGTGTGTGTGTGTGGGGGGGGGGTGATCTGGTAGCTCACAACCCTGCTAACTACCAGAATCACCTATTGAGTACATTTTTAAAAGTTCCATGTTCAAGTATAATAAAATCAGAGTTTCTCTGGGAAGGTACTACATATCAGTAATGCAGGAAAGTTCTACAAAGTGATTCCCAGGTGCTAAATCTATCCTAAATTAGCCATTCTTGAAGACTCTTGGATTGGCAGAATCATAACTACTAATATAATGTAAAAAATGTAACTCTTCATGATTTACCCAGTCATAAGGAAACAACAAACTTTGGAAGCAGAACCTAGACATCTATGTTTAGGAAAAACTTTCAATTTTTATGCATTCTGAAGTTAGAGAACAATAGAGAAATGATTTTAGGGTGATGATCTATATCTTTATGTATGCATGTATGTATACTTATATATGTATATCACGATTTACAGTTTTATATCACGACTCTCTCCAATAACTTGTTTTTTTTCTTTAAAATCATTTAGCTCACCTTGCATTCATATGTGTGTACATTTATGTGGGTGTTTATTCATGTGTCTCTCCTAAGTCCCATGAGGGAGGCAACCATGTTTGCTTATTCAAAACAGCAAGACCACTTTCTAGCAGCATCTGGTCAGATGTTGAAAGTTAAATGCTTATTGTGGGTCAGAGTGATTTATAGCTGAGTAAACCCAAACCACAAATTCCCAATCAGTGCCTAAGTCACCAACAATGTGACAACTTCAACTCTGTATGTAGGGAAAGGCATTTCACCAAGGTATCTACTTAAAAACAAATTAGAAGTTATTTCAGCAAGTAATCACAAATTTGATTTAAATTTGGATTTGCTATGTTTGATGTAATAAGATTGTGAAAGCAAGAAGTCAGACTACAGAAACAACTGCAAAAAGCAATGACCACTGGAAGTCCTGGAAGACAAAGAAACCAAACACACATGAATATGTGTATACTTTCAACAAATCCTTGAGGTTTCACAAGCATAAAGCATTATACTAATTCCTGGATGTATACGTCTAGCCACAGTAATCAGAATTTATAATTATTCCTAAGCCTGGACAAAAACCAAGTTAATATCCACCAATCACTGGCTAAACACCCATCTATATACACCCTTGAAGGTGACAGGAAAAAAAACCCAGTGGTAGAAGCATAATGTTTACAGTTACAAATATAACTGAAACAGGTAATAAAAGTTATAACTAGCAAAAATAAGGTGAAGTATGAATGTCTTTTTTCTACTAGAAATTAAATATTCAGATTGTTACATTAAGAAGTACAGAAGTATGCACATCTTAATATAACCTGCACACCATGTAAAACAGATGTCTAAAAATTTTTCTGCAGCCTGATAATAATTTAGGCTTTGTGGGCCACATATGGTCCCTGTCCCATATTTATCTTAATTTTTTGTATAGTTTAGAATCCTTTAAAAGTCTAAAAAATATTTTACCTCCTAGATTTTACAAAAGTTAATGGATAGGATTTAGCCTGTTTATCAAATTCCAATTTAGAACTATAGAGGATATTAACAGAAAAACTAAGATAAGCTATGAAATGAGTAAGGGCATTGCCTCTAAAAAGGAATTAAAAAAAGAAGGGGGAGTAGGTCACTATTGCTCTTTTAGTTTTACATGGCTTAATAACTAAAATGTCCTTAAATATATGTTGAGAGATTGATGCTTTAAATAATGCCCTTTGATTTAAGAAAGTGAAGACATAGGAGTAAAACTTTATGGCAGCACTGGTTATGGATACTGAGAGTTATAGTATGTCCTCTTCCTTTTCTACCAGTCTTTTGCTACATTTTCTAAACCATGCAGATACGGATATTGTTGTAGTATCTCCTCTTTCTTTTACCAGATGTGTCCATTTTTTAAACCATATGGCTTCCCAAACACCTGGCAGTCTTAGTCAATGAAAAATTTAATGTATTCTGAAGTAACTTTGGGAAATAAATTCAATTCTCCAAGGTCATATACATTGTATTTTTGGTCTGCTGCTAATCTGGTCACGAAATATATCGGTAAGTCTTAAAATGGAAAAGAGTGTGAACAAAGAGTTTATGGACTTTTAAAATGAATCTCAGCTAATATTATTCTCTTCTCTCTAGATCTGCATTATACATTGAAGGAATTTCTAATCTTCCCCAAGAAAGACCAAAGTAATCTGCTTAATATTTTTCTGTGTGTGATGTAAATATTTGATTATGATATGGTCATTTTATTATTTATTCTAGTCTATATTGTGAATATATATACTCTCCATATATTTTATATTGTATATTTATTTATTCATGGATGTAAATGCTATCTTCTAACATGGATCTCTTAAGACAAGAACTACTTTCATATATATATATATATATATATATATATATATATAGAGAGAGAGAGAGAGAGAGAGAGAGAGAGAGAGAATATTGTTAAGCTCTAAATAAATGGGATGCAGTTCAATTTAAATTAATATGTCAGCATATGTACTAATTCAAAGAAGAATGAGTCAGATTTTAAAAAGCTATATTATTATGAAATAGATTTTAAATGTTACTTATTCCAGCATGTCTTTCCTCAGTTCAAAGATACAGGCAGTGTTGGCTATGTGATCATGACAGCAACATAGGCATAAAAACATGAAATACAATAGAACATACATATTATGGGCAGTGATTTTTCACAAGTGTGCATTATTTTTCAACAATTAAGAGGGCTTTAAAATCCATCCAAATTTAATAGCTTATGTTTGTATTTTTCTCACAAAGAAATGTTGCACTAATTTCCTGATACCCACATTGTCATAGTGTGTGTTGTTGACATAGACTTAAAATACTCACATCTATTAGACCTAATACAAATGTATTGAAATATGAAATCATATTTTGCTGGCTACTAATACAAAAGTAGTCACTTTATCTAAAAGCACAGACATGAAAAGTATAGACGCCTAGATGGGCTAAAGAAAACAGTTGAACAGTTGCTTGTAATGAATTACATTCACTCATAACATAGCATGCACAGAAATATGTTGCCGAATAGACTTCTTCTAGGTACTCAAGTTGAGATTCAAACAACTGTTTTAATATAGATGCAAATTTCTTAAAATTTCATTTTGTTTTGGTTGGTAAGAACTGTTTCTGTTTCAATACCATGCTTAAGTTATACTATCAGAATAAAACTGCTAAAGCAAGCTTGATAAAACTTTATGTAAAAATATTTGATGCCACATAAAATAAACACAACAGAATAAAACTGCATTTCATTTTACTACTCTATGAAAGAGAGAATACCAATCAATGTAACTTGCTGTCTCCATCTGATTCATCTCTTTTTTCTTTTAATAGGACATTTATAGGGCATGTGTTAAATATGGAATAATATAAAGTATTTAATTTATTCTATAGCACACTGAAACCAGATTGAGGAGTATATTAAACACACGTATACATACCATACACATCCTATGTGGGTAGACATATCCACGCAGAGCAAATCATAATAAATAAATACAAAACTATTCATACAGAATAGAATTTTGATCTTGACTACTTTTAGCATAAAAATGACCAAGCATTAATTTCACCAATTAGTGACCAAGAATGAATTTGAAACTAGTTTTTATTTTGCCATGACAACATGAGGAAATAAAAGACAGCTATAACTTTTAGGTGTCTACCAGTTTTGGAAACTCAATCAAATTTGGTGCACTATAAAAATGCCTTTGGATAACTTAATACCTTTTCATTTTCCAATTCAACTCCCATAACACATGTCATCAGTTTCAAGTTCTTCACAAAGCCAACATCACTGGGAATTAGGATGTGTTATGTGTAGAACTGTGTCCTCCAAAATTTATGTTGAGAGCAGACAGAATTAGATGTTAGAGATAAGGTTGTATAGAGAGACTTAGTCAAACTGGGGTCATGAAGGTAGGCACTAATCAGTTATGACTGTTGTTCTTATCTTTAAAAAACAGATGGAGGAAACAGAGCGTGGTGGCACATGCCTGTAATCCCAGCACTCAGGAGGTTGAGGCAGGAGGATCATTGTAAATTACAGACCAGCCTGGGCCAAAGAGTGAGCTCAAGGTCAGTGTGAACTGCATAGAGTCTCTGTCCCAAGACAACAGACAGATAGACGAAAGGAAATCTGCAGACAGACATGCAGAGAGGCTGATTATCATGGGAGCATGAAGCAGTCACATTTCAAGGAAACAGGTCCTCTGAATGTTCACAGTCCTCAGAATGAATCAACCATGCTGATATGTTAAGTTTGGACTTCAAACCTCCAAACATATTTGAAAATAAATTTCAATTATTTAAGCCATCTCCTCTGAGGGATTTTCCTTTTTGCCACAACTCTACTAAATTAATAAAGAACATAAGATATTTTTTAAGGGCAAGGCCTGTGAAGGACCCAGCAGAAACCAGAGAAGGCAAGGAGACCCAAGTGATGCAGAGGCAGCCTTGACACCTGTGAAGAGTGGGAACTAAAAGATGACTGGGTAGGAAGAACCACAGCTTGCAGCAGGCTTCCAAAGCCTCCTCCATTAGGATTACATGCCCCGAGCAGAAGCGCCCCACTGCAGGAAGCCTGTCAGTCAGGATGGGCAGCCTCTGCTGCACGGGCACCCGCTAGGAACAGGCTTATGGTGGTGGTCTTGGTGTGGAAGCTGTGACAGAGATACAGCTGTGATAACCGGAAGCTCTACTGAAGGTGCTTCCTGCAGCTGGTTCTCAAAAGTAGGTTTGTTAATGTGTCTGCACAGCTACCCTAACCGTAAGGTCTTGTTTGTTTGTATTTTCTGAGAATCACTGGAATTCTATATTGCTACATCATATCTTTTCTATCATATCTTCTCCTATTATAGTAGCATCCTAATTGGCTACTCCACTCAACCCTGGTACCGTACTAACCTCCACTTCAGCCCTGTAATCTTCAGTAGATCCCCATTTCTCAGTATTAGGTCATGAATCTATATGGCAAAGCTCAGGATGGCTCATACTAGTATCTCCAAGCTTCACACTGCCTTCTTTCCATGTCCCATTTTATTTTCTGTACTCCAATTACATAGCCTTTGCTCAGCCCCTATGATGGTCATGCTTTTTCTACAAGTAGACTCATAAGCTTCCTGCATTCTTAATTTTTGTTTTTGTCTTCTCTTTTCTTTCTGCCCCTTCCCCAGTTTTCACCTTAAGGAAGCCCTCTCTGTTCTAGTTAGGTAGGTAACAGACTCCTATTATTGGCTCCATAGTACCCATGTACCCTGCTATCAATGTACTCATCACAAATGCAGTTTTATACTTATTTAAGTAACAATCTGTTCACTCTGCTAGACCTTAATTTCATTCCAAAAGGAGTTGTATACGTTCTTGCTCACTACTACTCACAGCCCATTCTGCCACAAAGATGCTTCATAAATGTTAAATAAATTGAATGCAATACAGAGACTCACAATATATCCTGCACTTTCTCTATAAAACATAACTAAAATTTTACATTTGAATCATGACCTCTGTGATAAAAGAAATCTGTAGGAAGAGTGTCTTCTGAAATGTACCCAAAGCAAAACCAAAGGGAGTGCTCCGATTTCTAAATCTCAGTATGGATCTCAAGAGATGAATTACAGCTTTCAGCACAACAGCAACAAAAAAGAACTAGAACATTTAAATACAATAAACATATACCCACTCTCGGATCTTTAAGATTCTCATTTAAGATATTTTAAATGTATCACAGGTGATTGGCACTCTTCCTACACAAATTGGAACCACTAATGTTGAGCTTTTATACTTAGTCACTTTCTGGTTACTGAAAGATAATACTCAACACCCACAATTAAAGGAGGAAGGTTTATTTGGCTTACATTTTCCAGTGAGTTCAGTCCAAAGCTGGCTGGCTCCAAGGCAGAAACGGGTTTGGGAAGGGTACGACAAAGTAATGCTGTTCATACATGTCAGCCAGGAAACAGAGAACAGAACAGCAAGAACAGCAAGGGACAAGAAAGCACCCTTCCAGTTCACACCTTCAACAACCCAGCTCCAACCAAGCCCAACCTCCTAACAGGACACTCAACACCTGAACTCCTCACTGGATGACTCCACCAATGAGTACAGTGCCTGCACAATCCAATCACCTGCCACACACACAAGGGGCTATTTTTCATTGAAACTCTACTACCTGTGCTAAAGACTTTCATTTTTATCTTTCAAGTATGCAGATTTACAACATTATAACACAGTTATCCTTTACTGAAGAGCCAAATAGGCTTTTTTTCCCCTTCTTTTAAATTCTGTGCATTCTACATGGATCACTTCCCATGGTAGAGGTACTTGTGTGGTTCTATACAAGTAAGTAGTTCAACCCTTAAGACCATTCTTAGTAGTCCATCTTATAAGAAACAACAAAGCTCTCAAGAAGTGTTGTGACATGTGTGACCCCATTTTGACAGTCTCAGATCATTGTGACTTTGAATTCCTTTGGCTCCTTTTTGTAATTTTTTTCCTTGGGTTCTGCTTAGTGGCTTGTTCAGTTGCCAAGTTCTGTCACTTTCAAGGCACTGATCAGTGTATCATTAATCAGAAGATCCCTCCAAGAAAGTTTCCTACCACTTTTCATTTCCAGTGAAATATTTACTAGTAACAACTAAGGGCCAATGCAGAAAAGATCAAAAAAGCATGTTCACCTAACACTACAATACTGCTAGGTTGCTTCCCTCATAGACACTTTTTGTATCTATTCCCTTCTAACTTAGTACACACAATCAGTAACTGTGCTTAGATTTGCCTCTTTCCTGACAGTATTCTAGACAATAATCCAGGTTAAAGTAAAAACTAAGTAAATGACATACAACTTGGATTTAAGAGGCCCTATAAAAGTGTATGGCACATAATTTCATCATCCTCTCTCTTTTCCATCTTTACATGGGTTTACTAGAATTCTCTCAGTTCCCAAAACTTAGGATTTCAGTCTTCATAATCCTTCTGTCATCCATTTCTAAAAGTTCAGCACACATTTATTTCCTAATCAACTTTAAAGTCCTATTTAAATAAACCAGCACTCCAGGATTCACCTCACTTGGTCTCTGACTGGCACTATGAACGACTCCTTTGCCTTATTCCCTCTCCAGGCTTGTCACATCTACCTTCCTGCTGGTCACAGTCTCAAAGGTCAGATCCCATACAGATGTGTGTGTGCACGTGTATGTAGAAGTTCAGCCACAAAATGTATGCTCACTTCAGGAAAAGTCTGTATAAATATTTTATTACTAAATTTATTGAGACATCCTGAGATTAATACAAGTTACGTTTGGCCTCTACAAGTACAAGTGTTCAAAGTGGTAGCCATTAGCTTCCAGATATTTATTATTTTCCTTTTCCTGAAGTGTGTATACATTTTTGGTGGCCCCTTTATGTGTGTGTGCATGGTTTGAAATGTATATTATATATATTTGTATATACAAAATATATATGTGATTATATAATATATATACACACATATATTAGGATACATATAATATATATGTATATATTATATATAATGTATATGCATATATATTATATATGTATATATAAATGTATATATTTATATATGTGTATTTGCATAGTACTATGTATATATTTATAACATAAACTTCTATAAATCATGAAACAAAGTATAAAAATAAAAGTAATGATGATGGGGAGGGAGGGAGGGAAACATAGCAAATATTTTTAAAATATATCAGAATTCCAATCCTAGATACAAAACAATCTGGATAAGAATAGCCAATATTTACGTAGCATGCACATATACCAAGTATTGAGTTAAGCAGTTTATAAACCTGCCTTTTATAATCCTCATCATTATCCTATAAAGTAAGTACCCTTATTTTACACACAAAATGGCAAGACTTAAAGAAAATTACATGTGAGGCCATAAATGGTACAGCTAGGAGTCATGCAAAAGGACTCTGACTACAAAGCAGCTTAAAACCTATAGTGTCTCTGTGATAAAGCAATTTTACCCAAGGTCATAAAATTAACTGACAAAACAGTCATGACCATTAATACGATGATGACACATTACACAAGACTGGATAAAAGTTTTTGTTGGAATATATTTTTTGGTTTATCCAGTTCTTATAAAGTAATGACTTGGCATCTACTTGCATTAAAAATTACAATTATTTAAATTGGTCTGTCTTTTAGTTTTGACCACTGTAATACACTCTGCTTTTTGTACACAGATGATCCTTTTATTTTGGCTTAAGAAAACCATGATTTTTCTTAGAGAATAATAAAGCATAGACTCAAGGATTACATAATGACAGCGATAGCTCATGTAAAACCCTTAGAAAAAATACAATTTTACTTTTGCTAGACCTTACCTAGAGTTGAGGAAATGAAGTAGCTTAGACAAATGAGATAGAAAGGAATGCCTCTAGTACAGCTTTTAGGAAACATTTTTCTAATCAATAAAAAAAGAACACAGGAGGTTGGGGGTATAGGTCAGCAGTAGAGAACTTGCCTAGCATGTGTGAAGCCCTGGGTTTGAAAGAAAAGGTAGGGGCTGGGGATTTAGCTCAGCAGCATAAGCACCTGCCTTACAAGCGCATGGTTGTGAGTTCGATCCCTAGTACCAAAAAAAAAAAAAAAAAAAAGAAAAGGAAAGAAAAGAAAAAAAGGTAACACAAGAGAGAGGAGGAAAGGAGTGATAAATTTTGTTCATTTTCTATGGTATCATTACTTTTTGAAGTTAGGACAATTTTGCAATGGGTATCAATGTGTCCATATAATACATAAATATATGCTTCATAATAAAACAAGGGGAGATAATTTAAGTCAATTGCAAAAGCATTACTTGTGTATTATTTACTGTCAGCGTATGTGTTTTACTATTTTATAAGGTGCAAATTCATTCCAATGAAAGAGTAAAAAATATTATCAATCTTTTCAAGAATTTATGGAGTAGCACAGAGGAAGGACAAAAGTAGAACTCATACTCTGGGCTCTGCAGAACCTTGGGAGTTTTTCCAGGTGTTAAAACCTTCTGCTCTATCACTCTGTAGGGCTGACTTCACTAGTGCTTCCCGATCCCTTCCTCAGTATACACACTTGATTCCCAGCCCTTGGATAGCTAGACTCACATCCAGATCTGACCGATAAAACTGGAACAGAAGTAACTGGGCCATTTCTAAGCAAAGGAGTAAAAAAAAAAAACCCTGTGCATTCTCTTCTCTCTCTCCCTACACTCTGTCAACTATAGAAGACTTGAACTGAAATGGCAAAACCACAAAATCAAAGCTAGCTAAATTGCTGAGTTGTGTGGTACAGCACAACTGTCCTAGAAGACAGCACATTTTAATGCACTATTAATCACATTTTCAAGGACATTATGTTAAATAAGCTAGGAAGAAAGATATGTACTCCATGTTTTCCCTACCTGTGAAAGTAAAAAAAAAAAAAATAAGTTGATCTTGAAGCATAGAATAGTTATTTGTAGAGGCTGGAAAGGGAAGTGGAAGAAGATAAATAGATGGAGGTTGTATAATGAGAATTTGCATCTTAATGCTCTCATTTTTTTTTAATCATCTATAATTTGTGACTGCACTTCTGCTCTCCAATTGAGGCAGGAATGTCTATTTTGCTCACAAATGTATCTCCTGTGCCCATTACTGGGCAGCTGAATAAATACTGACTGACTGAACAAAGTCTCTCAATGCTAAGTTTCATGCTCATCTCTACCACATCAAATATCACTTTACCTATTTCTCAGAAGGAGCTCTGAAACTGGAGACGTTAAGTGACTTGCTAAGTCACACAGGTATAAAAGTGGAAGGACTGTAATCTAAACCTTGGTCCCTTCCAATACACTACATACTGAATTTAAAAAAAAGAAAAACACCTCCCATAGCACAGAATAAAAAGAAAATAATTATCTGCATGTAAGGCTAAGACAATGATTCATAAACGTAGACCAGCAATTGCATTTATATTCTCAACATACATACACAGAAATAATAACAGCCTCTATAATAATTTCTCCGAGCTTATACATTCAACTATAGGAAGAATGAAATTATAACTATAAGAAAAAATTATTTTAGATCTTCACACTTCTTTTTCTGTAAGTAGCAATTATCCTTAAACGTCTAATCCTTTCCATCATCCTGTACAGCAACATATAGAATAACTAACACTGCTCGTTGACTGGCAGCAAACGCTTGTTCAGTATACGCTGTATGTTGCACAAAATGATCAGCACTGAGTATACAGGAAAGAATAAGAGCAGTCTCTTCTCATAGACATTATTATGTGTTCATCTCAGGACACCTACACTGCTCCTACTGTGTTCCTTGCATATATTTTCATTTTCTACAGAACACTCTGACTGTTCTTTGAATCATTTATGGACTCAAAATAGATGTGATTTCTAGCCACATATTCATTGTAACTCAAATTACAGAAAAACAATTTGGGAGTTTCTTGGAGCTCAACCTAATACAGTTTTACAAGTGAAATATTCTTAGTGTCATCTCATGTCAATTAAAGAAATGAATATTTTGGCCCAATCTTCCGATTAACACAATGACTGATGCTAGTTCACTGTCACACATATTTAGAAGTGGGAGCCAACAGGAGTGTCTACCAAAATGAGGATCAAAAGCAAAATATGGAAGCAGAAAGTACGGGTTCTGAACACTGCCCAGACTTTATTAGCTTTAATCAAGCTCTGGCTGCTATGGAGCCAAATAAATTTAGAACTTGGATGGCATGAATGTGTTCGATGTTGCTGAAAGAGTGCAGTTTTCCTTAGCCATAGTTCAGAATTTGGCTATCCCACAGAACATGACACCAAGTCATCCAATAGAATCTGAAGGAAAAAGCTCTGTTCTCCCAAGTGGTACAGCAATAAAGCCAGAAACGTGATATCAATAAACATTTATATATAAGATAATATAGAAAGCCAAAGCAAAAGGAAGTATAATATATACCAAGAATATTATCATCATATCCATATTGCACGTATATGCAAAATATAATAATCAGGATATCCTGGATCTTTATAGGAATTAAATAGACAGTAGTAAGTAAGTAAGAGTAATACAATGAAAAAATAATTTGCTTCAATTTTCTTTTCATCTTCCTTTATGCCAAGAAGAAAGTCTCAACTTGTTGAAAATAAATCTTTAACACCTGTAGATCACTTGCTAACTTCCCACGTAACAAAGAGCAGGGCCTGGATTTGCTGGTCCTTTGAACAACAGTCATATTGATTATGCCAGTGTTCTCAAAACTAAAAATTCTGTCATACTCAAAATTACTCAGGGTTTCTAAAGAATTATTTGTATAAATTAAATACATTAATATCAAAATAGTAATCAAATCTAAGAAAACTTTTAAGTACCTACTGGTTTTTAATTCATTATGAAAAATAATTCTTTATAACAATTTTATTCAAAACTATGTTCAAAAATCAAAAATGGTGAAAAGAATGGCACTTAAGCTTTGTTTCTTCAAATTTCTTTAATATCTAGCCTAAAATGATAGAAAATAAAAACAAAAGATAACTGCTTCCCATTCAGTTGTTTGCAATATGATATTTGGTTGAAGAACATGAAAAAAATCCAGCTTTATAGAGATAGAACTTGAAAAGGGGAAGAGCTTTTTAGTAACCTTTTAGATATTAGTGGCCATTGGTTTTTGATACTACACCAAAACTTGACAAGATGTACTTTTTTAATGTTAGGTGCAATGTAAAATATGAAATGATCATCAATGAATGTTCTGCACTAGATAAATGTACAAGAATGTACTTGGAAAAGTTTTAATACTGTAGATCACCAGATTAGGTCCCAAAAAGAGATTCCTTCGAGGTTTCCTGGACCATATGTCTGGAAATAGTGACTTAGACTGCACCTCTTCCATCAGCCATTTAAATCAAGTGATGTTAGTTTTACATTTACATAAACAATGACTTGTTTATGTAAACTTTTTGTTTACATAACTTTATGTAAACTTTTTAAAAAGAAACTTGTGGTTTAAACCATCAACTTTAAAATATATATTATATAATGGTACAGTATAGATAATTATGGGGAAAATGTATGATTTAGAAAACAAACAAGTATCATCCCGAAAATCTACCTCTACCCTCACGTAAAGATGAGGAAGAGGCTGCACAGCTTTTCCTCAGCTGTTTGGTGAAGTCTTGGCTCTGTCAATCAAGTCTTCATATATGTGGTGCCCAACTAAGGACATACAGCCTATCTACTAAAGCGCAGATTAAAAGCAACATATCGGACTTAAAAAAAGAAAAGACCTTTTCTACCAAATTTTATAAAAATACAATAGCCCTAACAAGGTCTTTCTCCAGGACTATTGATGAAATTTTGGAGAAAGCACACTAAGACATCCAAATAAATCTTAAAACATCTGCATTTTGCTAACCACAGGGTTGAACAATTACAGGAAAATACACTGAGCAGTAAGAGCAAAAATATCCTAAGATAGTCTGATAGAAATTCAAGGGAATATGAAGATTCCTTCCATTTCAGACAGTGTGCTTGAAGGCTGAACTGGGCTGACAGTGAGGCATTAATTTGTAAATGAACAACAGTAACCTCTAGGTGGTTTAACCCCATCCCCAAAGGTGACACAGGCTACTGAAATGGTCACCCTCACACTCTCACTCAGGTAGGCGCGCCTGATGCTGGAGGCCAGGAGGGAGCAATGCGGGTCACAGAAATGGGTCAGCCCCTGTCGGCCACGGGTGGCCTTTGAGGATTCGCCTCACCTGACCGTCCTGACCACGAAGTAGACCAGCACCGCGCCGCTCACCACCATCAACACGGTCAGGGCCCGCTGTGTCATGGGCTTGTCGCCAGGGTTGGGGCTCACAGCCAGGCTGCCCCCCATGGAGGCTTCCCCAGCCTTCCCGCTGAGATTCTCTGCAGCGAGCCCCGCCCCGGGGCTGCTGCCGTTAACATCCTCTGGGCCGCGAAGTCCTGGGCCTTCTGCTGGAGCGCGACCCGGCGACTGCGCAGCGGTGGGACCCAGGGAAAACGGCGGCAGGGTCCGAGGACCAGAGGCCGGAGGCCCGGGGCCTGGGGCAGCTTCGGCGGCCCGCAGCACTGCCATGGGCCTGCTCAGCGCCGGCAGTAGCAGAAGCAGCGCGGAGGCCAAGAGGCTTCTGAGGCAGCAGCGGCAGTGCTGGGCCAGCATAGTCCCCGGGCCACCCTCTCACCACGTCGGAGCCGCCGGGCCCGCCACCCTGGCTCCACGTGAGACCATGGGCGCTTCAGGGAAACAAGTGGTGGCCAGATCCTTAGCGAAGGCCCAGGATGGCAGGTGGCCAGAGACAGCAGTGCCTGCCGCGGCTGCGGCGAAGAACCGGAAGTTCGTACATCTCAGCAGACACTGCTGCTAGGGACGCTTACAGTTGCTAATATGGAGGGGCAGGACGCACCCTGTGACGTCAGACGCTCAGGGTGGCTGGCGCACGCGCAGTGATGGTCAGTAGAAGGGCAGGAATGCTAAGGATTGTTCGCTGATTTTGCGTTTCTGTATTTAATACAAAAATGAAGGTTTAGGATAGGTAAGAGTAAGAATGTATAAAAAATAATTACGTTGGTATCAACTGTTCATATGAGGGAACCATTAAAAATATGAAGCTCGTAATTTGAATTGTTTGATGGAAAACTGCAAAAACACCTAATTAATAAACGCACCTATTAATAATAGACTGACTTAGTTTCCTTCTGCTTGATTACAGACTACTCATACCATTTTTTACTTCCTGGCCCCTCATTTTACTTACATGTCTTTAAACAACGTGGAATTGTAGATTCTTTTTCTGCCCCTTTGAGCTGTAAGTCTTTTTATAAAAGGGTTCTCAGTTTCAAGGAACTGGGAGACTTTCCTTTGAAATGTAGAAATAAAGATACTGTCCTATCTCCTGTTCTGTGGAGGACAGGATGCTAACTTCTGCAAATTCCTTGTTTCAAGTAGTAAGAAGACCTCCAGTAATGGATATAGGTGAAAGTTCAGTTATACTTTTGGATATAGTCTAGAACCAAATACAGGTGGCCTATGATCTGCCCATCCAGGCACTTAAATTTCTCCAAATCTTTGTTTTACCGAAATTAAACTCAAACTGGGTTCTTGAAGCTCTTCTCTATTGTAGAAGACTTAATAGTATTTGACAGTTTGACTTTGTCATCATTTTATACAAAACCTGAGTTTGAATAGATATTAACAAACAAGATAACATCTGACCAGAATCAAATTAACTATTAATGTTTTTTTGAGAAATATATTTGTTTGACAAGTCACTTAGACTTTTGGCTTAGCAGTGTACACATTTTTGAATATTGGATAGTGAATAGATAAAACATGTCCCATAACTTAATGAAATTTAGGCTGGCTGGGGAAGGAGAATAATAAGGGCTAAAAATGATCAAAGTGTTTTATGTGTATACATGAATCCGCAAAATAAAACTTCCCAAGAAAGTCCAGCTTTCAACTCAAGGAAAGAGTAAAGAAGGGAGGAAGGAAAGAAGGAGAACATGGATTACCTTTCCATCTCCAAAACTATGATTTTGTCAATATATTTTTATTTTAATAATGGAATGTCTTTATTCTAGGTGCTCAGGCATAAAGTTGTGGAGTTCTATTTACCTTTTACTTACCATCTGAAATAGCTCTTACTAGTAATAACAGGGATAGGTAAAAAGCTAAATGATTCTGAATCTCAAAAGTTTCCAAATATTAGAAAAGGCCATATTCTAATTTTATCAAAATGTGACTCCAAACCACCTAAATCAAAATAATATGGGGAATTTTAACAATATTTGTGGATTCTGGACCACAATTTCTGAATTTCTCAATCTTAATTGTGCATTTTTGAATCAGTTCTTGGGATGATTTTAATTTATAACTAAAATTTAGGAAAACTTTTCTTCTTCTTCACCATTTTCATCTATATATTGTCATATCTTGCTTACTTCCCTAACATCTTTTCTATTAATCCACATCCTCCTACTCCCTGTTTATAAGAACTAATCATTTTTATATTTCTATGGATATATATTTTCCCACTTGTTTTCTAGCCCTTTATTTAAATTATGTGTCTTTTAATGTTTAGATACACCTTGAAATAACAAACAACCATCAAATAGATTTTTTCAGAAATTCTTAATCCTCAACAATAATCATAGTTAGGTTCACAAGTAATTTAGAAATTGTTGTGTTCTTGGTAGACTATCATTTTTTTTTGTAAAATATGCCCAAAAGACATAGTCAGGCTTATCACAAGAATGAGCAACAGTTTTCCTGGGAGAAATTATTATGTTTTGCCTATGCATTTTAAAAATGACAACTGTGAACATATACATCTATTTAGAATAGATTTCAGCTAAGTGCAGTATTACATGCTTCTAATGCCAGCAATTTGGTAGGCAAAAGCAAGAGGACTTCAAATTCGAGCTCAGCCTAGGTAACTTAGTGCCTAGGGAAATCCAGTCTCAAAATAAAATAATAGTAATAATAAAAATAATAATAAAAAGGCTGAGAATGTAGCTTAATGTATACATGCAGTACTTGGTACCACAAAATTAGATTTGAAGTTAGTGTATTGATTGTTTATAAATTTTTCTATTAATATGCTATAGTTTTACTTGTCACTTGGCTTATGGTTTGTCCCAAGTACTAACAATTTTAAAATATGTAAGGGATAAACATGTTTAGAATAAGTTTCCTAAATGCACTACATACTGAGAAAAGGCTAATATATGTTATCAAAGACTAAAATACCTGAGTCAGCCCAACTACCATCTTTCATGGAAATATAATTGAAAACCACTCATCTGTTGAATGAAACCTGAACTCACTGGTTTGAATTGAATAATGATTGAAAAGATTAAGTACCTAGCACGTATCAGATGAACATTAAATAATTAGCTTGTTTCACCCTCAAAAATACACTATAATTGTTCCTATTTTGCAATTGAAAAAACTTCGGCACTGGATAATTAATTCCATTAAAACTCATATGATCAAAAACAATAGGATTGAATATTGAACACTGGTAGTCTAGCAGCAGAAGTATATTATTATATACAACATTATTGCATTTTCCTAATTAAACATTTTTATGATTTGATTCTAGTTTATTGTCTCAATCAACTGTTACTACAAAATGCTTCATAACAAACAGTCAAAAGAATTGTCTGTATTAAACAATATGTAAGTGTTTCTCAAGTATCTTTGGTCAAGTAGAGGTTGATTTAAACTGAAATTGGTTGCAAGACACAGGCTTATTTCATCTTTGTATCTGTTGTCTTCTCTCTTATTCTTCTAGGATCAGAAACCTGT
This sequence comes from Dolichotis patagonum, assembly GCA_004027295.1. Classification (NCBI taxonomy): domain Eukaryota; kingdom Metazoa; phylum Chordata; class Mammalia; order Rodentia; family Caviidae; genus Dolichotis; species Dolichotis patagonum. Next base: position 153,402 of record PVJX010000225.1, read on the forward strand.
AAGAGTCAAGTGCTTCTCAAGGTCAAGGGGAAAATTTGTTGGGCAGAGAGTCTCAGTGTAAGAGGAATAGAGAATACTACAATGGAAACTATTTGTGTGTGATATATCTTTCTTTGTTAAGTATTGAAAATAATACTTTACTCCAAAGCCACCTCTAAGGCCCATAATGTATATCTCTATGGTGAGAAGTGAGTCATATGGCCACCTCTAGCTTGTAAGGAATCTAGAAACTGGAATATGTAAAATGGTGTTTGTAACAATAAAGAAAAGGCCAAATGGTATTAATAGGATTTTTCATTTTAGTATAGTGGGGGTAAATTACTTAAGTATTAGATGCTATCAAAATCTCCTTCTTTATCCATTAATAATGAGGCCAAACTACAACAATCATTTACTGCTGATCATTCTATATTCATACCAATAGAGGGAATTTCATACTCTTCTACTTTAAATGGCAGAAAACTTCCACTCTGTTATGGTTTATAGCCAAATATCTTCCAAAGTCTCCTGTAATCATATGTGGGGCTTTTGTGAGAGCCTGGACCATTGTGTGTGTCACTGGATCATGATGTGTGATAACAGATTTGTCTACTGATTGCCTTAGCATGTTTCTGAGTGTGATGATGGGCTTACTGGGAGAGGGAACACCCACCAGATGCGGATGACTCCGGCTTGTAGCCTGGATAGAATAAGGAGGGAAAGAGGAAGGAAGGCACTGCTGCTTCATGCTCACCATGCCATGGATTGTTTCTCCTCTCCCCTGCCACTGTGCCTTGGAGCCAGCCAAGTATGGCCTGGAACCTCTACAGACTGTGAGCTAAAATAAACCTTTGCTTCTTTAACTTGTGAGTGTAGGATATTTTGTCACAGGAAAAAGACAGTAACTAAGACGCACATCTAGTGATGGAAATGACCAAAGCTAAAAAAAAAACAAAACAGACTTATAGTCTACAAAAAAGATGAAACCATCATAAAAAGAGAAATATGACAGTATGTTATTTTGAGAAGGCAGAATTGCTACGTTAGACTATTAAAAGTAGTCTAAGTAATGGTTCAATAATATGGAGGAAAGAATATTTTATTTAAGTAGTCACTGTATAACCAATTAGGCATGTGAATAAGTTTTAGAATTCAAATTATCTGTGAAAGAAAAATGTGCTTTACACATGGGCTATGCTTCTTGAAAGAACAGGGAACTAGATAATTTTTTTGTAGAAAAACAATTTCCTACATGCCATGCAGTCACCAAGATTTTGAACAGAATATAGAAGTCTCTCTTATCTAATGAGGCAGAATTTTGGGCTCTTGAGGTGAGTAGAACGTATGGTATAGAACAGTAAGAGAAGGAACCTATTGAGGTCTGGAAGGCAGGGAGAGTTTCACACAACTTATTGGCTGAGGGTTTGGCAGTTCAGCCACAATTGGCAGACCCACTTTAGGACTTGGAAAGACTCTTAAAAGAGATAGAGTTTGAGGACTTACTGTCATCAATTTAGAGTATGATATCGGAGGGATGGAAATTTAGAAAACAGTTTAGAAAACAGTTTAATAGGAATTACAATCTACAGAAAAGAAACATAAAGTTATTCTAGAAAAGTGAATGAGATAACCCAACCCAATCCCCAATTCTATGAAATATTTTATAAAAAAAAAAAAATATATATATATATATATATATATATATATATATATATATATGGAGAGAGAGAGAGAGAGAGAGAGAGAGAGAGAGAGAGAAAAGAGAAAAGCTGGGTGAGAGAGAGGCTGAGGAGAGGTTAAGAGACAGGGAAAGGGTCATTAAAGCTGATGAATAAAAAACTTGGACTTAGAATTCCAAGGTCAAGATGAGTAAGGAAGATAAATACAGGGAAGTGACATTTAAGTATATCATGAACACACATATAAGAGTCCAAAGCAGAATAGTCTTCAAAGCAGTCACACAAAAAAATCTGTATTATAAACAAAACAGCAAAACACAAATGAAGAAAGGTTTTCACCAGAAACAATGGATAAGACAATGCAGTAGTATCTTTGAAACACTAAAAGAACATGAAAAGTTACCAAAGTTAAATTCTATATCCATTAAAATTATTATTCAAAAAATGACCAAATAAATGTATTTTCATTATTTTAAGGTAAAGACTTTCAGTGTTTGGCCATTTAGTATGATGCTGGCTGTTGGTTTGTCATAGATGGCCTTTATCATATTGAGGTAAAGAAGATCTATTCCAAATCTCTGTAAGGTTCTTATCATGAATGAGTGTTGGACCTTATCAAAAGCTTTTTCTGCATCTACAGAGATGATTATGTGGTTCTTGCTTTTGGTTCTATTGGTATGGTGGGTTACATTTATTGATTCATGTATATTGAAACATCCCTGCCTTCCTGGGATGAATTCCACTTGGTCGGGGTGAATAATCTTGATGATTTGCTGCATCCTGTTTGCTAATATTTTATTGAGAATTTTTGCATCTATGTTCATTAGGGAGATTGGCCCATAATTCTCTTTTTTAATTGGGTCTTTCTCAGGTTTTGGTATTAGAGTAATATTTACTTCCAGGAATGACTTAGGAAGAATTGCTTCCCTTTCAATTTCATTGAAGAGTTTGAGGAGTGCCGGCATTAAGTCTTCTTTGTATTTCTTGTAGAATTCTGCAGTGAATCCATCTGGGCCTTGGCTTTTCTTTGTTGGCAAGGTCTTCATTACATTTACCTTAAAATCAGGTACAAGACAAGACATGTCCCCTGTCACCGCTCCTATTCAACATAATACTGAAAATACTAGCCAGAGCAATTAGAGAAGAGAGCGAAATAAAAGGAATAAAGATAGGAAAAGAGGAGGTTAAATTATCATTATCTGCAGATGACATGATACTTTACATTGAAGACCTGCAAAACTCCATTGAAAAGCTCTTAGATATAATAAATAAATTCAGCAATGTAGCTGGATACAAAGTCAATACTCAAAAATCAATAGCATTCCTATACACTAACAACAAAAATACTGAAAGAGGTAAGAGAAGCCACACCCTTCACACTAGCATTTAAAAAAATGAAATACTTAGAAATTAATCTCATGAAAGAAATAAAAGAGCTATACAAGGAAAATTATAATACCCTGAAAAAGGAAATCAAAGAGGACCTGAGAAAATGGAAAGACATCCCCTGCTCGTGGATAGGAAGAAAAAACATTGTGCAAATGGCCATTCTCCCAAAATTACTATACAGATTCAACGCAATCCCAATCAAAATACCACTAGCATACCTCATAGATAGAGAGAAATCACTCCTAAAATTCATCTGGAACCAGAAGAGACCTAGAATAGCAAAGGCAATTCTAAGCAGCAAAGGCAAGGCAGGAGGCATCACAATCTGTGATTTGAAATTATACTCCAAAGCTACAGTAATAAAATCAACATGGTACTGGAATAAAAACAGACCTGAAGATCAATGGGATAGACTGGAAGATACAACCACAACCACAAACTCACTCAACCACCTTATCTTTGATAAAGGAGCTAAACATGTTTGCTGGAAGAATGACAGTCTCTTCAACAAATGGTGCTGGAAAAATTGGCTATCCATATTCAAAAGACTAAAACTAGACCCATGCCTATCACCATGTAATGAACTAAAATCTAAATGGATCAAAGATCTAAATATTAAAACAGAAACACTAAATATGTTGGAAAACAAAGTAGGTAAAAACCTCGAAGATATAGGGGTAGGTAGAGAATTCATGAACAAGAATCAAACCGCACGGGAAATACTTCCCAGAATCAATAACTGGGACCATATCTTATTAAAGAGTTTCTGCATATCAAAAGAGATTTCCAGCAGAGTGAAAAGAAAACCCATGAATTGGGAAAAAATCTTAATGAACTGTCCCTCAGACAAAGGACTTCTGTCTAGAACTTATAAAGAATTACAAAAATCAGACCCTTGAAATTCAAAGACCCAATCCAAAAATGGGCATCTGAAATGAATACACAGTTCTCAGATGAAGAAATACGAATGGCAAATAAATATATCATAAAATGTTCATCATTATTTGTCATTAGAGAAATGCAAATTAAAACCACACTGAGATTCCATCTCACCCCAGAAAGAATGGCCAGGATAGAAAAAACTACCAACAACAAGTGCTGGAGCGGCGGTGGAAAAATGGAACTCTTCTGCACTGTTGATGGGAGTGTAGACTGGTGCAACCACTGTGGAGGTCAGTCTGGAGATTCCTCAAAACCTCAGTTTGGAGGTCCCATATCCCACTTCTAGGCATATTCCCAGAAGATCTGAAAACATCATACCACAGTGATATATGTGCACCCATGTTTATAGCAGCACAATTTGTAATAGCCAGATCCTGGAAACAACCTAAGTGCCCATCAACTGAGGAATGGCTAAAAAAGTTGTGGCATTTTTATACAATGGAGTACTACTCAGCTATATAGAATGATTACATTGAGATATTTATAAATAAATGGGCATGACTTGAGACCATACTCATATGTGAAATAAACCAGACTCACATGTGTAAATACCGTATAGTCTCCATAGTATGGGAATTGATAAGAGTATATAAGATTTTATGGTAATCATGATTTCCCATTTTATTACTTTGAAGCCTTTTAATGTTTTCATTCATCAGTTGGAATGATTTTATTCTGTTTTGTTTGACTATATCATGCGTGATGGTATGAACAGTGGTTTTGAAGAAAATAAAACATTATGACAGCTATTGCTGATTTAATATCATCCTTCTTAGAAGTCCTACCATGCTTCTATTCTTCTACTACCATTGGTTCTATCTATCACATTGTGTAATTATTGGGATTTGAATATGTGTGATAGTATCAACAAAATTTTTTTATTGAAAAATGAGATATTATATTAGCCATTGATCATTCTCTGTTATTCGGTTCAGAATGCCCTGTAATTCTTTCACTCTTTGAATGGTTTTTATACTATTTTTGTTACGTTTGACATTATTGTACTTGAAACTATGCTCAACTATAGCAGAGAAAGAGATATTGTGATAGCTACTGTTAATGTCTGGTTGTTTTAATGTAAAGTATTGTGTTGCCTATGTTGTCCTGTTCTGATCTGCTCTGTTCTGCCCTCTTTTGTTTTATTCTCTTTAAAATAAAAAACAAATAAATTTATGTTTGGACAAATGACTGAGGAAACTCGTTTCAAGGAGAATGTGTTAAAGAAATACTAACCCTAAAAGATGTTTTTCAGCTTGAATGGAAAGATAGAAACTTCAGTTTACATGGAGACCAGAAGTGGAAAAGGAAGTAAAATTTATAAATACAAACACCTGTGTCTTTTTAATCCTTTCATAATTTATTAAAACCAATACATTCTCTTACAGAAACTATAAGCACCCTTTTTAATGTATGTAAAATTTAAAATATGGCAATAGCAACATGGCCAGAGTGGTTCAGGGAATGATGTTATCTCTGTGACCTTTAGTGGACATTTTCAACTTTAATGGAGAGATGGCTGGATGATGGTGAACTTGTTAGGAGTTGGAAGTGGAGGGTTCTGGGAGCATGGACTTGAAGATCACATCTCTCACTGCTGCTCTTGCTGAGCTCTGCATCCTTGCTGCCATGAAATGAGCTGCATTGCTCCATCATACCTTTTTTCCATGATGTCCCTGCTATGGAGTCAATGGACCATGAACTATACTTCTGAAAACATGGGCTAAACTAAACTTCTCCTCAGTTCATTTTACGGGTCAATTTTTTCTAGCAACACAAATCCTGACAAATATACTGTGGTCTTTATTTCTTGAATAAATCATACGAGGTGTGAAGTTGGAAACTGTAAAATCAAAGTAGAATATATAAAATAAATTCACAGTTATAAGATATTGTCTTCAAGATATGTGAGGTAAAACATGGGATTTGAGAAGTAGACAGCTCCAAATACTAGGAGTGAAATTTAGATGCACAACAGTGAAGCCAAAGTAGAGTTAATTTTAAATTAACAGAGAATATTGCTAGAATTTGAACAACAATATTTTATTCTAGCAGAGATAATGAAAATAATTATGTGTTGGCTCTCTGTCACTGTAATAAATACATGGTGGAAGTCAGCTTAATGACAGAAGTGTTTATTTTGGCTCACGTGGTTTCAATCTGTAAGGAACTGCCTCCACTGTGGACCTGTGGCATGGCAGACTCTGACCATGGCAGAGAGCTGTGGGCAAGGAAATGTGATTACCTCACGGCAGTCAGGAAACAGAGAGGGAAGCAACCTAAGAGAAAAGGGATGGGGACCAGGTAGAATCGCCAAGGTTGAAAACTTCTAGTCCCATCTCCTATTCCCACTGTTCCATAGCTTAATTACTTTTTTATTGCTGAGACAAAATACCCAACACCTAAAGATAAAAGAGAAAAGGTTTATTTACCTCACAGTGTGTAGAGATTTTGGTCCATAATCAGCTGGCTGCAAGGCAGGGTGGCACGTGGCAGAGGAGGAAGTGTTCATGATAGCAGAAAACAGTAAAAGCAACAAGAGAGGAAAGGAGAGAGAGAAAGACAGGACTCGCTCTGTCCCTTATATTGAGTGCAGGCCACCTGCCCTCGGGCAGATGTAGCACCCACAATCTTAATCACAGCTTTGGGGGATGAATCAGTCACAAACTCTACATTAAGCTGCCTCTGAAAACACTTTATGACTGCACGAGGCTTTGAGGGGACACCTGGAGACAAACTGTGACACCCCTCAATAATGCCACCAGAAGATTCATTGAATTAAAGTTAGAAATCTTACTATTCAGTCACTTCCCCAAAATTCATCAGCTAGGACCCAAAATTCTTGACACATGAATGTTGGGGATCATTCCAAATCCAGGTAATAACAAGCTCTGTTTAAGTAAAGATAATATTAAAAAATACCAACAAAAGTGTATTAATCATTTCTCACAATGGTTCATGAAATGACTTTGTTTCATTTTTATACCTCATCAGAAATATCTATTAAACATTATTTTTTCCCATTTGTATTAGTATAGTTGTCATGATAAATACATACATTATGGGAAATTGCTATATATTGCAGCTTGATCCTTTACTTTTATCTCTTCATAAATATGAATTTTAATAATTTACCACATGTGCTTACCACATGAGGCTGTTCCCTGCAGCTATGATACTTTATTAAATATATTCCTTGGTATTATTTTATCTAAATGTTTTCCACACTTCTATCACTGAATTATTTCTTATGTGACCTAATCTTCAAGTATTATGTATGCAGAGTCTAGTTGTCTTGAAGATTTGTTTAAAGTACTTTGCCAAGGTCAGGAATATAGCTCAGTAATAGCTATGTGCTTGCGTAGCATGCACGAGGTCCTGCATTTGCTCCCTAGCAACGCACGCACACACACGCACACACCCATGCACACAAAAAAATTAGTGTGAGATGGTTGTAAAGCAAAGACAGAGCTTCTGGAAATACTGTATGATAAGTGGGTTTCATTGGTTTTAGCTGAGAAACCAGCCACAGAATGGTAACTGTGGAAAGTAAACTCAAGACTGTGGTCAAAGCATAAGCAAGAACATAGGAAGGCAGTGTTTAAGATCACGGTCGGTGTGGAATGATGTGACTTTCACTGCCATTATCACTCGAAATATTAGGCCTGGCACAGTAGGATTTTATTAATGAGCAATTAGTCCTACGTGGTGGTTTAGTCTCCCAAACTGAGAGATTATGTTTCAGCAATGAACTAAAATAATACATCATAGGGTTTGAAAGATAAAATATTATACATCATAGGGTTTGAAAGATAAAATAATACATCATAGGGTTTGAAAGATAAAATATTAAATTTTGTGATACAAGGGTATATATATATATATGCTTTATGATGTATGTACTGTATGTCTTAATATCTGTGCCACCAAGCACATTGCTTATGAAGGGAAAATGATATTACAATTATTGTTAAGAGGAATTTTCTGAAGTCCTAAGGAATCATTGGGTAGATGGGTCACAGGATTTATAATCTGTTAATAGATATGTCTACAATTAATTGACTTCTATAGAATCTTCCCAGGGCAGAGTTTAGGGTCGATATTTTCAGGAGTCAAGAGAGGGTGTGAAATTCATAGTGTAAAGCCTAGAAACTAGGCAGACATCTTAGAAATGAAGACTGAAGTTCACCATGGCAACTGAATCTGTACATCTTTGTAAACACCTTTTTAAATAAAAAGCACAACTGGGCACATTTAATATCTTCATAAACATTTGGAAGCAAATTTATTAGTTTGGTTTATTTTTCATCTTTCTTTTGTAGATACTATGAATGAGATAGCTACCAAATAATATCTGAGTTTCAAACTAAATTTGTTAACTCTTTTGATTTTTTGTTGTTGTTTATATCTCTCAACATACCATCTGTATTTTTTATTCTCATTTTATACTGAAAAATTTTCCCATTTTTATACTGTTTTCCATCCTATCTGTTCTTTGTCCTAAAAACATTTTATACACTTTATTAAAACTAAATGATGAGAGAATAGGAAACATTCATCTCAGGTTGTTAGTATATGAAAGATCTAGAATTTCTTTTCATTACATAAAAAGCTTATTCCAAAATTAATCCACATGGTGTGAAACGTGTCAAATTGACGTGAATTTGCACAAATTTATTATGTGTTTTATACTATATTTTATAGCATTTGCTGACATAATCATCAGTTCAGCATGACTTCTCTAACTGAGCCAGTTTTGTACTTTAAAGACCTCCTGATAAGTTATACTCAGTATAAATACAGCAGAGAAGCAAGGAAGGAAAACACGTTTCCAAGAATGATATCAACCACAAGATACTGATTTAATAGTCATTTTACTTGATATCAGGGAATTATACAAAGCTTCCTATTCCCACAATGTCCAGTGAAAATATACTGGTGATAAAATTTTATGGACTATGTGCCTTAATGTGATTTATCCTTTCATTCTTTTATTTCTCCCTTTAATTTCTCAAAATTGTTTTGCATGCTAAGTACATACCTCCCATACTCATTCTTTGTTTTTTGGGGGGTATTAAAATAATCTTCTTTTAAAAAAAAGTTAACATGTGCATTACAATAAACAAAAAACCAAGAAGCAAAGAACACAGTCATTCATATTCACAAGCAATTTAGCTTTAGTATGTACATGACATGCTATTTTGTGTAATTGCATTGTACATGTGTCCTGATTCAAAATCTGAAACCTACAAGTGTATTTTAGACAACCATGAATATACTACATAAACTCAGTCTGACACTTACTGTGTTTTTATGATCTCAGATCTTAAATTTGTTAACTTGGATTTATTTGTTCTTTAGTTGCTTCTAAATTAATCCTAACTAATATTAGCACTGATGATATGTGATAGATGTTTGAGATAGATGTTTGACAAAATTCTCAAGTTTTGAGACAGATAAAGGAGATCATCTATTGGCATATGTGCAGTAAAATAAAAATGAATTACTGGAGTCATTAGATTTTGTGATTATACAGATAAGGACTATATTGTCATATAAAAGGTTAAAATTTTAAAACTCCAAATTAAAATAATTATTCTGCATAGCAGTCTGCTGTATTATACAAAAAAATTGCACATAAAATTATTTCAGTTAATAGAATCTAGAGTATATAGCTTCAGTTTCATATGTAGTGTGATGTTTGCATTCAAAATTGGTGTATTTAATTTCTCTGTTGGTCTCCTTAAAGAAAAATAGTAACAAAATAATAAAATATGTGCTTACATACAAAAAGGTAGAAAATCAATGCTATAATAAAAGTTTTAAAGAATAATAAAATACATTATAAACTGTGTAGAAGTGCAAAGTCTTAATTTTATTTAAGCTAAGCTAAAATTCCAGATATCCAGTGTTTCCCAAGGAGACAAAATAAGAACACTGCCTAATGGATACAAACGTTTAGTTCTAAGATGAAAATATTTTGAAGATCTAATTTACAAAATAATAATTATAGTTGATTTACTGTACATTTGAAATTTTCTAAGAAACTAGATCTTAAATGTTCTCATACACACAAAAAATATCTGGGATGACATGTTAATTAGTTGAGTGTAGGGTCATTTCACAAGGAATTCATATATCTGTATTAATAGTATACATGTTAAATATGTATGTATATATATATATATATATATACATACATACATACATACATACATACATATAATAGATAGTATTATAAAGTTGAGATTAAATAATTTCCAGGAACACTCTACTATTGAAGGATATTTGTAAGGGAGGAAATATGTCCATCTAGAAAATTTAGTCTCATTTGAGAGAGCAAACTTGCAGATTTTTCTTGAGAGTGACAAATTTTGAATATCTGCAAACTTCACTCATTTGTCATACTAAAATTGCAGCAGAGAAGTAGACATTCATTTTAGGTGACTAGATATTGACTGCCAACAGTGAAAATGTATGTCTAGTACAGGGTTTTAGAATAAGATTTTTATATCACTACATGGTGAAATGAAGTTGCCTAAGAAAATTGTTCATCAGGAAAGAAAACAAGGAATGGTGAAAAGATTCTTTCATCCAGTGATTCAATTTTTTAATATTTATTTTGAAAGCTGAGTTATTTACAAAAAATATATTCATTTGGTTAATATATGGTACACTCTAAACACTCATTTTTACGTACTAGTATTTTGTTTACAGAAAGAAAATCTGCAGCAGACATTTGGACAATAGTCTCTTGAAGGGTCAGAATCTTGGAGAAAAACTAGTGAACCCAAAATACTCGCAACTCTTCCCTGAATCAGTGGTTTTTGCCACAATCCATTCACTTCCTTTCTTACCTCTCTACCATATTCCAGAAAAAAAAATCAGACCTTAGCAATAACTACTAAAAACAAATAGACAACAGGAAGTTGAATTGTTAAGGCAAATCTGGGAAAACTATGGGACTTATTTTTTAACACTCATCCCACTTCAGCACATCAATTCTGATATAACTGTCCCCTTTATCTTTTCTCTAAAGAGCAGACAGCATATTTAGTCATTTTATTAGGTCTGTTCTTTGCCTAGAATCCAACAGAAAATAATCTTCTTGCAAATTTTTCCTAGTTTTTAGTCCATTAGTGTCTCTAGCTCAACTTTGACCTTTTAGCTCTGAAAACTGGTAAATATGAGCGTGCTCTATTTAATGTTTACATTTACATTTTTGAAGTGATTTGCCCAGCAAGGCATAATTTTGGCAAGTAGATTCAATTAGAAAAATGCATTTCCATTTTTCTTTTCCTTTTTTTCATAAAATTTAATGTTCACAATGGAGAATCCTGACATTTCTATGTGGTGGTAGGGGAGAAATAGTGGAAGACTCACAAATGCAGAAATTAGGGTTCATAACTTTTGTATTATATTTATAAATTCTTATAATATTTTAAAGCATAATGAAGGCGATCCATATATTTAAGAGCAATTTGTTTTAGACTTTAACAAATGTAGTATGGAAACTTTTATTTAATGACTCTAAGGGACAAATTTTTAGTATAAAGAAAAATACAAACAAATTTGATAAAATTTCATCCTCTGAGCTTTATACGATCATTTTTAAATGCAGTAGAATACGCTCATGCGTGGAGCTTTCCTATGTGGTGGGAATTGATAACTCTGACCAGAACTGGTGGCACAAGGATTAAGTGCCTGGTTTTGTAAGTAGAAGTGAGATATGCAGAAGGCAGGTGTTCATAAGAGTCTGTTGAGGAGAACCACTCCCGTCATTCTTTGGACCCAAAGATATTCAGAGAATGGAGAAAGAGACTTGATAGAGGATGACTGAATCCAAAGACCTCAAAAAAAAAAAGCTCATTAAAATATTCAGCTAAATTTAGGTCAAATAAAACATTCATATTAGCATGGAGGCTTTCATGGTCACTTTTGTGAAGCCTGCTGTGAAATGATCCTCAGCAGGTATCATACACATCCCCTCTGGGCTTCCAGATTATGGAATTCCATACAGAAATTCTTTTTGGAAAATAAAATTTTATATATCGTAATTTTGAAGCTTCTGATTCACATAACATAAGGAATATACCAAATAAATCACAACGTTATCTGGCAACAGTCATATCTAAAATATTTAAGTGTAATTAACATTTACTTAGCTTCTAGCTGTATAAAAGTATTCACTGTTACAGCATAGAGAATGTCTTATGACTTACTTTATCTGTTACATAATTTAATTTATACTTTAGCTATATTAGATTTATGACAATTTAATGGGGAAAATTTATTTTTCTATAAGCTGGTTTAATAAACATTTATCAAAAATTGTTATTCTAGTCAGAATATTAAATGCTGATGAATTAAATCAAAATACAGTGTCTTATATCCTGCTGTCAATATTTAAACACTTTTTAAAAGGTTGCACGCTCCTGGATGTCTCTGAGTTGGTCACGGAAGTGAGACCTTGGTACCTCTGTCTGGCTCCCGGCCCCTTACACTTTGGCTTTGTCCCACCGCTCTGCTTCCTGGCCACCACCTAGTGCGCAGCCTCGCGCTGCTGCGCCCTTCTAGCACCATATTTTTGCCTTGGGCCCAAGATGACTCTGAACTAAACACTCTGGAACCCTGAGCCCAATAAAACCTCTACTTTACATTTTAACTGTCATATATTTTGCCCAGCAATGGGAAAGCTTAGAAATACAGATTAAACACACCAGGAAGATGGTATTATAACGAGGGGGAGGACTTGAGTTTTTATACTTGTTCCCTTTCACCATAAACCGCCCTCTGCTGTTCCGACATAGGAAGGCCCGCACCAGATGCTCGTGCTGTGATCCTGGACTGGGAAAGTTCCAGAACTAAAAAGCGAATTTTTTTAAAAACGACGCTGTTGGTGGTATTCTAATTTGGCAGCAAAAAAAAATGGTCTAGAATCTATTGGTAAAAAAAGTGTATATTTTTATCTTTCATACTGTGCCTAAAAGTCTGTATGTTATAAATCGTATACTTGTAAATCATTTAAGTACATGTTTATTTTTATATCATGTATAATCAGTTTATTTTTAAAGAACTGATAATGTTTAAATAATATTTATAGAAAATGCATATATGATCACCAAATTTGCTAATTTCATTACTTCTAGGCTTTAGTTAAGAATTGCAATTTCAGCACTTTCAGGCTTGCAAGATTTCCAGCTCAATACACTGAGAAATCAAAATTTTAAAGCAATTTTCTTTGAAAAATATGATTTAATTTCTTTATTTTAAAATTATTTTAATATGTCTTCATGCTATACCTATTGTCTTAATTTTGATTTAAAATGGAGAAAATAATTACTCAAAATTTGTGAGCTTCTTTTAGAAATTAAGCTTATGTAAATACCAACTCTATAAAATTGTTCTTTCAGAGAGTTGAGCCCATAAAACCAGTATCAGTTAGATTATTATTAGAAATGAAAAATTTCAGTTACCAGCTCAAATTATTGAATCAGAACACGGGGGCTATCCTCTGTTACCAAAGACTTTCTGAAATCGCAAGTGATGGAATGGTTAGGAACCACTGTAGAGGGGCACTGCCACTGCAAAGATTGTAGTAGTTTGATAAGATTGGTTTTTTATGTGAAAAGAATACTCTCACTGTAAAACCTTGCCTACACACTAGAATAAATCATGAATAATCTAAAATTTCTGATGCCAGGACTGTACTTTGAACTAGGAAATGGAGATTTCTTGAAGGCATAGGAATCAGATATTTTCTAAAATAGCCCAGGTTACTGTAATGTACACCAAATTTGGGGTTACTGGATTTCTAAAACAAGCCTTGAAAAAGAGAGGTGTCATACAACAATTACACTTCTTAAGGAATAGGGAGATCTTCTGAAGACATAGTAAGTTAAGAGGTCATAAAAGAAGTCCCAGTGTACCCATTGCCTAGGGAATTGGACATTATTAAAACCATTCTGATGGCCAAGTTAATGAATGCCTAGATTTTTCTCCACTTACAATTGAGAGAAAAAAGGAATACTATGTATGAAGGACATCGCCATAAAAGAGAGACAATATGACAGAGCCTACATAAATTAGGACTGCTACACTTGAAAACACTAAATTTACTATACAACCAGACTCTACAAACAAAGTAAATAAATAGTGCAAAGGGAAAAACATTTTCAAGATTTATAACAAAAGTTAATATCCATGATATACAAAGCATTCTTACAAGTCAGAGTGACATAAGCAATTTTAATAAGTTAAAAGCAGTTATCATTATAGTGCAAAAAATCAATGTGCAAGAATATTTATTTGGTTCATTGATTGTAATAATATATTAGAAATAATTTTCAGTGTTTTTAATTTTAACCACCATGGTGGCCATGCGGTGTTATTTTTATACCATATGTATTTTTATGACTATTGAAGTTAGGTACCTTTTCATATGCTTATTGGCTTGTTAGTCATTTTGGATTCTCTCCTTTGTTGAGTCTGTTTAATTTATTGCTTATTTTCCCAATTCAAGTGTATTTTTATATATGTCTAAATGAATTTATACATGTGTATATGTATCTGAATGTGAGTTCCTTGCTGAAAATATGTGCATAAAGTTAATCAAACAGTGCCTAGAATTGTAATTACTCTGTGACACCTCTTCCTAGAATACCCCTTTGCTATCATCCTGACGTCAGAAGTATTACTAGAAAGAACTCAGCTTGCTATTTAGATCCACCTCTGATGGAGAGTTTCTTGTCCCAAGAATTAAATTCACCTCTATTCATGTAATGATCTCACTGTTTCTTAATTTATTCAGCTAATACCCAGATTTTGAGTTCATCTCTTTGCTAGCATGAATATATTGGATAACACTCAAATATAAATATAGACTGTCATTCAGCTAAGGGACCATTACAAAGTATTTAAAACACAAAATGGAAATGCCAATAATCACAAGTTGCTCAGTTAATGAGAAAAGGAAACACCGGTTGATTTAAGAGCTACGGTGTCTATTAATCCTAAGGAGTGATAGAAAAGAAGAATTAGCAAAGCAGTTTGCATGCAAACTCTACCAAATAAGCAACAAATCCAGAACATCATCAGCTCTGTTGTGGTTATCCTCAGAGATAATGTGCACATATAGAGTCTTTCTTTTAAAATGACCTCTTCTCATTGTAAACGATTCTGTGAACATACTAATTTAACCAGCTGCATGTAGCTTTATAGACTTTCACCATTTATTATGTTTTTAAAACATTGTTTGCCTTCTCCTTTAAAGCAGCAGACCCTAAGAAACTCTTCAGAAGAAGAAAGAAAACATCCAAATTATATTTTTTCTAGGGAGAGCATTTGTTGCAGTGGAAAGTTTATATGTTACATTTATGTGCAGGTTTCACTGTATTCTATTACACTGCATTCTGGTTACTGATTATTTATTATGATGGCTTTGTTAACCTTCATATTTTACTATGTTTTGTTAACAGATGGAGACAACCAACAATTATTACTTCATAGAGAAAGTGTATAAAATGAACTTGGAACATATCATACACAGAGCATATGTTATTCTCATCTCTCCAACACATTTCCTTAAATAATTTCTTGCAGTTTCCCTTTTATATTTTAAACAAGTGACACACAAGGTGTGATAAACAAATGCAGTGAATACTTAAAAATATTACAGTAAAAGACACACCGCTATTAAGCCCCTCTGGAATATGCTCCCTCACTTTGAACACACCGATCCTCTCACTCTTGCCTCTTTCTGAAGCTGTTCTGGAAGGGCTTTTTCATGAGCTTTTTATGAAGTATGCTAAAGGAAATGACCATTAATGCTATTGCCAAATGCCTTCCAAAGGACAGGCAATCTTGCAAAAACATCACGGTATATTCTTCTCCACCTTATTGTCAGGTTCTGACCCAGTGCAAATTCTGGCTCTTCCCCCAAGTTGAAATGACCGTAAGAGGTAAATATTTGAATTGCTTCAACACATCATAGCCGCTATGACAGCAATACTAAAGAGAATGGTACACTACATGTGTTGAAGGGGAGTACTTTGAGAGAGAGAATATCAATGTGTTTTTTATTATAATACATTTTTAAAATAAACATTTTTAAATGACCAAATCTTTTGATCACACTTTCCAATTGCAAGTAATTTATTTCTTGTGAATTGTTACTTGTTTACTGCTAAAAAATTTAAAGATATATTCTGCATCAAGTATTCTCATAATTGTGGCTACAAAAGAAAAAAATGTGATCTACAGAAATTTTTTGGAAGCAGATGAATTGTCTATTTTAAGTTATAGTAAAATATGATGACAGTCTCACAATTACTTTGCTTAGCTTTTGATAATTCAGGCCTCTTGAAATAGAAATGGGAAGTATCATTCAACATTGCTTTCCTTTTTTCAGTAAATTAGTTATCATCATAGGAAGTAAACTGAATGATGGAGATAACATGTAACCATCCTTCTCAAGAAAAATAAATAAAAATACACTCATAAAGCCCACAGATTCCTGGGATAGGAATACTGCTATTTAATAACTATATAAAGATAGCAATGTAATTAACTCTTAAAAATTGTGTAAAAGTAAAAGCTAGAATCTAGTCCATTTACTTTTTTTTTTTTTTTTTGTACCAGGGATTGAACTCATGACCTTGCACTTGCCAGGGAGGTGCTTATACTGCTGAGCTAAATCCCTAGCCCAAAGCTATCTATAACAGAATCCTTGTAGAAAGTCCTTGATTTATTTTGACAATTCAAGAAAGTTTTCTGAGAAAGACATTTAAACATAAATCTGAAAGGTGAGTAAAAGCTAAGAAAGCAGAGCAAAATAAGAGTATGCATAGAAAAAATTAACTAATTTACCCATTTTAAAAAAAACAAGCTTCTACTTCTATTAAGATCTTCTTAGCTTTATTGTTTTTCCATTTAAATGTTTAGTAAAAGCTATTCTTGACAATTAGTGATCAGGGCTTTTTATTTTTGCTTTTCTGTTTGAGAGCACACAAGTTCAAAGCACTACAGCTTTAGATTTTTAACTATTACCATCATTCATCTCTTGTGGAAATACCTGTTGAAGTCATGTAAAATAATATGGAAACCAACATTGACCTTTGCCTTACAGACCTTGCATTGGGGTGATATCACTCACTATCTAAGGCTTTCCTCAGTAGACAAGCTACACTCACGCATCTCCAAATTCCTGGGTTCTCTATTGCGTTTTCAGCTTCCCACTCAGTTTCCCATACTCCCCTATCAGGGGCACCCTGTTTGCCCACACAGAATTTCCTTTGGATTCTGGGTGGAAGACTCTTGTGCTCACAACTTTTACATCCCACACTCATTACAGCATCACATGGAGGATGCCAATGTCTACGCCAGCCTGAGCAATAGCTAAGATCCCTTGCAGCATGGATGCAGATGCCTCTGAGCTCCCAAATGGCTGAACTCTGGAAAATTAGTTGGCTCACATAAGCTGGGCTCCCTCATGCTGTTTGCTCAAGGCAAATCTGTTTATTTTGGCACTTTTAGCCCTGCAAAGGGTGGAGTTTTACTGATTCCTAAGGTGCCTTCCAGCCATCATTTCTGATGTAAAGTGCCTGTTTTCTATTTAAATACCAATCTATTTATCAACAATGCTCTTCTTTGCACCAACTTTGCAGGTACTTTTTTTTGTTGAAATGACAAAACTTTCACATTTTTAGGCTCTAATATTGGCACCTATTTCTCACTGTACTTCTCTGGTTAAAGGCAGCCAATATTACCCAAAACTAGCCTGAACATTAAGCTGCTTTGAAATTTCCTCCACCAGATTAATTCATCCTACTTTTAATCTTCCCCAAAGTTTGGGGGACATATTAGATATAAGTTATAATGATGGATCAAAATCCAACCAAAACTAATTACTAAATGAATTTATGGGCCCATGAATATTAAAGTTTATTTTCATTCATTGTTCTTAACTAGGTAAATCCATGAACTTAAGATCTTATCAGAATACTGATTAATTTGAGTTCACATTAATAAAATGCCTGATATATGAACTATTCAGGATGAATGTACATAGCTCATTACTGCATTTAATACAGTAGAGTTGGCCTTTGCATTTGTGTTTACATCCAATTGTGGCTCAAAAATATTTTAAAAACAACGTGAATCTCTTCTGAGCATGTAAGCCCTTTTTGTCACATTGCTTAGAATATTACAACTATTTTTGTGAAGTTTATGCTGTATTACATATTATAAGCTATAAAGAGTAGATTTAGCATGTACAGGGGCCTCCTTATTGGTTCTGCTCACACGCTATGCAATTTTACATCACAGACTTGAACCCATCTGTGAGTAACGGGACCTGTGAGGCTCCTGGCTCTAAATTCTAACTGAATGAAGGTAAAGAATGCTTCTAATTTTGAGAATATTAGGGCTCTAAGATCCCTTTACACAATTTATTTCTATGCCTTACCACTTGTCTGTCAAGATTTGAGCTGAGAAGTAGAATCACTGTGAGTGATGTAGACTAAGAAGTTTATGATAGAGCTAGAACCTCACACAGCTATGGGAACTGGTGCACAAGGCTGTGCAGGTGCCTTCAGTATATCCTGTGCTAAGACTCAGTGTTCACAAAAGAAAACCTGATACTTAGTGGAAAACATAAAAATAGTACTCATGAGAACAGATGAGGATCCAACATCTGTCTTTTAATGTCTCTTAAAGCTGGTACCATTTGCCATAGAACTAAAAACAAAATTTAAAGCTCATTATTAGCCTTGTTCTTCAGTAACAGAATTTTAGCAGCTTATATCCACAACCTTTTCAATGATCTACAGAACATTAAGTGCTTTTTCCAACATTTAAAATATTTTGCAGGTCATCATATGAAACTGAACTGTATTCATTCAAGGGTTCCTTAATCTCCCCTCTCGAGGGCATTTCTAAGCTATAGGTGATTTTCTAAGGAGATAATTCTCAGTGCAATAAAGCAAAATTTGTCTTTTACATTTTATAATCTACACACAGACTCAGCTAGTAGAGAAATCCCAATATTGTATGTTGTAATCCAAATATTGTAATCTTTTTTTTAGTTCACCTTGTAATCTGGAAAGTTATATTTGTAATTTCATAGACATGCTATTGAAATTCCAGTGAGTTAATTCCAATCTACTGCCTCAAATGTAACCCACAGTGAGAATAAAGACACTAAGACATATTTAAATTTATGGGCAGCCAAGGAATCCTAAATCCCATCCAAGTGAGGATATATGGACAAAGGCCATGATCCAAAGCCTCTCCTATAATGTATTATCTTGTGAAGAGGCAGTTATTCAAGGATGAGACACTCAGGATAGTGAGAACTATGTTAGTAATTTACGCTAGCTAGCCAGGTGGGGATAAAAGCATCTTTGCAACATGCAAGAATGCTATGTGGAAGAATTAGTCTGCATAATTCAATTAAGGTAGCAATTGAATGGTTTTAGGAGGCTGTTGCTCTAGTTTCTCGTATATATACTTTTGTGCCATGGGGAGCCATAGGCCCTCACTTTGAGGCTCTACCCAGCTGACATTCCTGAAGCTGAGTGACTTTGCCATACCACTACACTCTTCCTTTATAGAGAGCACTATGCGAGGAAACAGGAAACTGTCATGTTGGCTTCAAGGATTGCATCTCAGTACCTTAGGTAGCCTTATTTTCATTGCTTAAAGCCAATTGAAGGGAAAAGGGAATAGCATAGCCGTTGTGTACATATCAGTGTATGGAAATAAGACTCAATTTAACTAATATTGCAGCAGTTGTGCTGTATTCAAGGAGAGTTGGCAAGACATCTTCTACAAACTAGCAGTGGTTACAGTTTATAAAAAAAAATATTGGTCCTGTGGAAGATGACTTATCCTATGCCTAGTCTTCTGGAATCAATATTACTTTGTAGCAATTTCTACAAACCGTATCTATCCTAATGTATTCCAGATCACACAGAGACTGTGCACTCACGGTGAGCTGTTTTACAGTACTATGTTTTTCACTAATTTAGCACCAACTTACACAGGACCGGCAGAGCAGTGCAGTTTTGATGTGGAAAGTAGTACTTCCTTCATCCTCTATGGCGTATTGTTGAAGCCTGGCTCTTTAAAAACCATCAGTGTGAAATGAAGTGGTCATTTGGTTGAGTGCAGTGATACTTTCCATTTTAGTGTGATTTTCATCAAGATAGAAACCAACACTAAGAATTTTTTGTAAGAAAGTTTAGAACCTTCAGTCTTAGAATTCATATCTGTTCATTAAATCTTTGTGTGTGTGTGTGTGTGTGTGTATGTTTTTTTGTTCATTAAATCTTGATTTTTTAAAATAATGTGAAGAAAAATAGAACTGTACAATTTTTGTGCAAGTTGTCTTATTTACATAATGCTTCACTGCTGTTGTTTAAAATACTTGGAAGTTCAGAGTGAAATGGAGAGGAAAAGTGAATAAGCAAGAATTATTTCTCAAGAATGTAATTTAACATAGTTTATCTAATAGTGATGAGACTGAAAACAAGCAATAAATATACTGTATATTCATATTGAAAGATTCAGTTCACAATAATGAGGGTCTTAAAAGAAAAGCATCTTTGGTTATATAAATGTAGTAGTCTTCAATCATTATAGAGAGTGATTAAAGAACTAATTTTTCCAAGAACTAATTTTTCTTTTATAATAATTTGCTGTCTGTTGTAGGCATATCTTTTCATAAAATAAATACATAGTATTTAGAAAGTCAAAGAAACATAAAAAATTAAATCTATAATTATTAGTGCAATGATTTTTAATTTGTCCATGTTTTTCTATGAAACTTTCAAAAAATCTTTTTCCAAATAAGATGACAAGATTCAATGGGATACCCATTCTGGTTTGATTATTAACTGCTTTTGAAGTGCTTTAATGTCTCCAATGTTTTGTTTTTATTAATATTGCTATGTACTTCTATATTCAATTATACTATGCCTGAAGATATAGACAATTCTATTGAAAATAACAAGAAACATCCTAGTATCTACAGTAGATCATTTAGTATTGTGGTTTTGTATCTTTTTAGTTGCATGTTTTTCTAGGAATTTGTTTTGTTCTCTTATTTTAATTTGTTTTTTTTCTCTAATACAAAAATGATAGGTACATATTTAGAGACTCATGCATACATAGAACTGCTAAACAGTTTATGAGAATTAATTATATAATGCATGATGTAATGAACAGATACTTTGAAGAAAAAGAGAAACATACCCAGTGCTGATTCCGTAGCATCAGATATAAAATCTAGCAGAACTAATTTTCTCTGTTCAGAGTGATATTAGTCTGTTTTCTTTTGTTTAATTTCAACATACGTAAAGTTAAAGACAGCTATTTTGAAGAGAAAAAGAGACATTATGGCAGCCATTGTTGATTTCCCTATTTTCTGGTCTTGAAGACTTAAAATGCCTTCATCATCCTGTTCTGATCAGTTTTATACTATTTTGTTCGGTATGAATTCACTGTGTGTGAAGATATGGACAACTATTTGGAAGAAAACAAGAGACAATATGATAGACAGTGAAGATCTCCAGTGGTTTTGCTTTGAAATCTGTGTTTCTTAAATTGTTTTTTTATGATATGTTTTGCTCTGTTTAATTTTACCGTCTTTAAAATAAAAAAAAAAATAAGGAAAAAAACACCAGATATGAATGTCAGAACAAAAACTCACTACAGTAAGTTTTAAATAGAAAGAAAATATTACTTTTAAACTTTGCCTGGAACATTTGGTTTTTGAAACTTTGTCTGGAACTTTCAGTTATTGTATTATATCCAAATTTTGAAATACAAATGCTATATTATTTTTATGAGTGAGTATCAGGTGAGAAAGCAATGTAGTTTTGGTTTAATGCTGTATTACTCAATGCATGATTTAGTTCTTTGGCATAAATATGTCATTCATTAAAAATTAATGTTTTGTGTAAGTCAGAAAAAAACAGTGAGTGGAAATTAAGAAAGACAAAGAGAATCTCACTTACAGTTAGAAGTTTATTTCTATGAAGCTAATTAGTAACTTTATACACTATATACTAAGGTTTTAATTATGTTCAACGTTGAATGTTTTCTGGACAGCCTGTTTAGAGAAGTGACCTTGACCCCAAGAGCCTTTGTCTTTCAGAATATCAGCAAACAGTCTAGCAGTCAGCCAGCCCTGTCAAACAATTCAATTACATTTAATTGCTACAAAATGGGGCATTTCAGAATGTAAGAGAATGTAAACTTTTTTGGCACCATAGCTACTTTATTATATCCTCATCTAGGTTTGTATGTGGGACAAACTTTAAAAAAAGGATCACTTTGTAGCAGAGAAGTTATAATCTCAGTATAAAATGCCAACTCATTTGATTTAGTCAAGTTTGATTTAGTCAAGTAAATACAATCAAGTACTGTTTTTAGTCAAGTAAATACAATCAAGTACAATCAAGTACTGTTTTTTTAAAAGCATCTACACTATCTTCAGGGATCTGATCTCAGGCAAAGTATCAGGCCATGGTGTACAATGTACAATGTCCATCTTGAACTTAGTACAGCTCCTAGTGCATTTTTCAATTTTTACAAAACTAGTTTTTGTGCCACGACGTTTAGTTAGAAAACATCTCAGTATTCTAGAATTAACTGTATTCTCTTTTTTTCCTCACTTATGTCAACTTTTAAAGTGGCTTTCAACAGTTTCCTACAACTTTCTGATATACTATGGAACCTTTTTAGAGTAAAAATTGGTCACTGTGTAACATTTCACTTGTCCACAACCAAATTTACAAACTCTTTTAGTGGTGTATATCACATAGTTCATTAAATTGAATACAACATATTGTAGAATGTTTCAGTCAGCTTTCCAGTACCATGAAAAATACTGAGATAGTTCACTTATAAAGATGAAAGGTTTATTTGGTTCACAAGTGTACAGATTTCAGCTTATGGTTGGTGGACTGTTGTTTGGTGGCCCAGAGCAAGGCAAGCACCAGAGTAAAGGACATATGGCAGAACAGAACTGCTCACATCATGCCAAGACATAAAGAAGGGACCAGGGTTCCATTCTCCCCTTCAAGGCCGTACCTCCAAAGATGAAAATACCTACCATCAGATGCCACCTCTTAAAGTGTCCTCTTGTCAGTAGAACCAAGGTGGGGAACAGCTCTTTCTATACATAGACTTAAGGGGTACATAGCTGGGTGCAAATTAAGTAAGAAAAGTAAGAAGCATGGGATGCTATTAATTAGTGCTAAATATACATTTACTTGAGAGTATCAGGCTAGTCATATTAAGACAATAAAAAGCATTTAAATGTTGGTAATGAACACACTCATATATGATAGAATAACTGTTATGGGTAACTATAGTATATGGGGATGATTTTTGTTAGAATTTATCCTTCAGTAGTAGATGCACATAATTAAAATAAATCCTTGACTTACAAATGAGTTCAGCTCTATAAGAATGTTCTTAAGTCAGATTCATTCATAAGTCTTATACATCTTTGAAATAATGCACAACATAAAGCATAAAACACACACACACACACACACACACACACACGTACCATAAGGAAACTGCTTTTACTGTTACAGTTACTTTGAAGTGTACAGTAAACACACAACAGCACAACTGTGACAATGCCTGTAAGACACGGGAGCCACTTCTGTTATTTATTTGCATATATGAGAGTTTGTAAGGTGAGATCCTTTTCCCTCTGTGAATGTTTGCAGCTGGACTATTCCTAACTGTATAGCTGCCTTTTAAAAAGTGTTGCGTTGAGCATGAGAAATGTTTGTGATGTGATATCAGATATTCCTAGAATTCATGGAAGTCTTATAAATACAAAAAGCTCTTTAAATTCTCTATGACTTGTTATGATGTGGCTTTAAGAATATTCAGTGAATAAGAAAATACATAAAAAAGAGATAAAGTTTAATGTTTCGTTACAGTATTGAACCTAGAGGAATGTGCAAACCAAACTGGTAATGCTGAATTCACATTTGACCTTCACTCACACTCAGAATTGGAGGCTTTTTCTTGATAATTAAACATTTTTGAAATTAAGAGTCTTAAATTAAAACTATTCATCAGGTGTTTTTAACATGCAATTACTCATCAGTATGAAGGAATATCTTCTGTCAGGAATTGAAGAAGGAAAAGACAGATCACATCGGACACACCTCTTTGACACTTTGACATAAAGCCAGAAGCAAGAGCTTATGCTAAGTGTTGTTTTTAAAATACAACCTTTGCTGTTACTTGAGTTTTATCCCCAAGCAAACTAAGATGAGAAGTGTAATAATCCCCCTTGACATTGCATAAAAATGAGCTGCCATACTTAACTGATGAGGGTCCTCTTCCCCAGCCCCCTCAGGCCTTCGCTGTTGTTCCTGTAGAGTGCACAGCCTCTGGCCAACAGATCGCTGCCTGCATCTGCGCTGGGAACTTTGGGTTGATCTGAATGTGGCATCGCCCTGACTAACGGCTTGTCTTGTCAGCTGGGCAGCTGAGCCTCACATATTCTCTGTCACTTTCACTTTGTCCTTCCAGATCCCCTGAACAGATGGAGATCAAGTAATGTAAACAATCACCTTGCAAATTCTGGATTGACCAGCACTTTTTCCTGAAATAGTTCCTGGAAGAAACAAACTTCTAAGATATGCACAATGGATTCACCAAACACAGAGCTCAGAAGTCTTTCAGCACATAGACCTAGGTTCAAGTTTCAACTGCCAGCCCATGGGACTTCTTGCAAGAGATTCAGCTTCTCCGGTTCTTGTTCATAAAATGAAGGAAATGATACAGGTTTATACCAGGTTTATCCCATTCATCTTCCTTTTCAAAAAAAAATACACTTACCTATTTTGGGGGGTGTGATCTTTCAAAAGTGTTAAGAAAAAGCAATATAAAATAAATGAATGATAGTGTAGCTATGTTCTCTTCCCTCAGGGCTTGAGAAGGAGTCTGTATAAGTGAGGTTCTCTGAATGTCCTGCTACATTAGTTTCACATATTTAAATGCTTCTTGAAAAATAAATAAAATCTGTATTTTTAAAGCCAGTGTTTCTTTTTAGGTTCTTTGCCTAAGTAGTTTAGCTTATGTCTTAAAAATAAAAATATTTTCACTGCAGTGTTTCATGAGTGTTAAATTATATGTAAAGTGTTTGCATGTAGTATTCAGTGAATACTATTTCACTTATAGATTGAATTTCTGAATTATTTATTTTTGGAAACTGAGTAATCCTAAAATCAACACACAGAATGAAACTTAGCAGTTTAAAAATATATTACTCTTTCTGTTATAACGTTTCACTAAGGTTTAAAACTTATAGGGCATTCATTTTGCCTAGTATTATTTCATCGATCTTCATATTTATTTTCTTTCACAGCTACTTTGATAGGTTTGTAATGTGTATAAATTCATAGGAAATGTGATGGCTGCTCAATATACAGTGTCTTCTTGTCACACTCTGTATTAGTTACAAAAAGGCTTTGCAGTGTACCAATGTTTACCAATATTCTTGTTCTTTTGAGGAACTGCACTTCGTTTCCACATTTATACCATGTGGTCTAAATGGGAATTATTACAGTCCTGCCTCTTAATCACACTCTACAACAGGCTTCTGATTATGTCCCAACAAGAACCATTGTGTCCTCTATGACTTCAGTGTTTATGAAGGTGAAAACTGATGCTGTTCTCCATCTGCTGTCACACAAGACAGATTGGTGTTAATATTTGATTTATCTTTGGCTACACGTGCAGGGTAAGTTTTGTCTTAATTTATACCGTGATTTGTTCCATGAACAAAATATTTTACCTCAGATAAAGTGATATGAGTTGGAGTTCTTTCACTTGTTATAAAGAGAATTCTTGAGATAGCTCCTCTTCAGCACGAATTCTTGATCTTCGGGGATATCCTGCTGAGTTGACATGAAATTATATAAATAAATAGTTAAAAACAATATTAATTTTAAATAACTGTAAAGTACAATAATAAAAGAAGAAATGATGTCATAATACTATAACATCACAAATCATTCTCCTATGCAACTTGAGGCGTAGTACAAAAAGGAAAAGGAAGAAATAATAAATTATAGGGAAAGTATTGCATTAATGTCCTTTAAGAGAGTACCTGCAGGCATCTTGCTTTCTCTGTAGGTTGAGTAAGACAAGCAGAGTCCACTCTTGCTATGCCAGGGCACCTGAAAGGTGAGGAGGCTGCAGAGGCTGCTTCCATCATGTCCTCACCTAGATCCCCAATCGCCCAAACACGTGTGCAGCGAAGGCTTAAATGAATGAGACAAGTGTACCATTTTAGGGCTCCAGGAGGGTCAAAACCCTTCAGCTGAGTTCAAGACTCTCAGGGCTAGGACAAAGACTTCTCTGGACCACCCATACTTCTTATGTCCGAACAAAGAGCAGGGAAACTGAAGCAATCACAGGCAATGAGCAGGAGCTTGGGAGTCACTTCAAAGACTTCTCCAAGTAATAAATCATGACAATTTAGAACCATCTTATCTTCAAGATGACACAGTAGGAGTGAGACTGTAGAAGTAATTCCTGAAGCTGCAGTCTCTATCTACTTAATTGGTGTTTGAGCCAAGGGTCCTCAGCTGTGGCCTTATCTTGCCCTTTGAGGTATCTCTGGCCTCACAGGCCACTACAGGCCTCAGCCAGGACCAGTGATTCATAGAGGTTCACCTACTATGAATCAGCTCCTGTCTCCAGGCAAGGGGCCGAGGCCTAGGATAGACTCACACGTAAACATAGAAAGCCAATTAGTTGATTTTATATCCTGCTCAGAGCCACTGGGTAGTGGTCTCCAACAGCTCTCCATCCCATTCACCCCCTACCATCATTCTGGGGACCCACGAGTGTTCTTCCTCCCACAGCTTTCCCTAGAAACTGCTCTCAGGCTCTGCCCTGCCGTGGAGACACAGCTTAGCACCATGCAGGAGTGACTTCACCTCTGAAACAGGAAGGGTCTCATGCATCAGTTCTACTGAATATTTGTCGGAAATGCAATTCAGCACTGCACACTCTCTAGCCCATTGGATAAGTCCATTAGCAATGTCCTCAAGGACAGGGCAATAATATGGGAATTATGTATATGGTTTCCAAACAGAAAAACTAATATTTTTATGCTTCTACTACTCCCATCAAATTATATGGAAGCTACCAAAAAAACCCACAGAAAAACAAAACAAACAAAAAAACCCAAACAAACAAAACCGGACAAAAACGGTGTCATTTTCAAAGTACCTCTAGTAGGATCTAGAATCAGCAATGCTTCTCCACCGCAGACTATGTTTCGATAGCATGTAACCATTTAGTAAAACATTCCTATGAAATTTTAAAGAAATTCTGTGATCTAATATGTTATGTAGATAGTAGACAACTAAGAATGATTACCATAAAATCATATTGTCTTTCATTATAAGTCTGCTATACATGTAGACCATAAAGAATCATTGTAATATGAGGTTGGGGATTTAGCTCAGCGGCATAAGCGCCTGCCTTGCAAGCGTGCAGTTGTGAGTTCGATCCCTGGTACCAAAAAACAAACAAACAAACAAAAAATCATTACAGTGAATTTTACTGGTAAGACTTTGGGAAAACTGGAAATACTGTAGTAAAAATGCTGAATTTTATAAAATTATCATTAAATCTTTTAATATTTTAAAAAGTCAAGTTTTAAAGCATTTCTGGATTTAAATTTAAGTGCTTAAGACTGTCTGTGACATACTTTCATCACTAACATACTGGCAAGTATAGTAAATAATTATTATTCTCTTTACGGTAATTATTTTCTTCCTATTTAACAAAGAAACCAGTTTCTAAGAAGAGGGTGATCACAACAGGCCCATTACATCCCCAAACTGAGAATCATGGAAAAAGGAAGGGAAACAAAAATTGTAAGAGAAAATTAAATTTTAAGTATATATTTAGTAATGTTTGAACTTCTGTCTTGGTGCAATTCACAATTTAAGCCCTCTAAAATACAGCATATGCAGATTTCAATGCCGGAAAGTGACCAAAAATAGGTATTTGAATTTGTCACTTGTTTTCAGAGTTGAAAAAGTTTTATGGGGTTTTTGCACCCTTTGGTCTAAGAGAATATAAAAATACAGTTTTCAATAAAGCTTCATTTTGAAAATTATCTAAATAAAAGTACAGTCTTAAAAATTCAATTTTTTCTCTTAGTTAATTTTCTTAAAATAACATACATGTATCACAGATACATAATTTAAAGACAAATGTAATCTGTACATAGGTATGGATAAGTGTTTTTCCATTCTACTTAAGAATATTTAGTTGTAGTAGTTAATGCATTTTGCTTCTTTGGTAAAATATTTTAATATGCATAAAATAGGTAAATGAAAAGAAAATGCATGTCAGTCAGTGTATTTAGATTCAAAGTGCTCATTTCTATTTAGTTAATTTATAACTGTTTTGTAGATCTTTTGTTCCTTATTTCCCCTCTTGCTTTATTTTTTCATGGTTTGATGGTTTCTTGTAGTGGTTTTCTTTCATATTTTTTGTTTTGTCTTTGTGTAATATAAATTTTTGTCCAGTGGTTTCCCTGAGTTTTACAAAACATATACTTAATAAGTTACTTGAAACTGATAACAACTTAAATTTTTTATGTACACAAATATCACATTTTTATTTCCCTTATCACTTATAATTTCTTTTGTTTTTCCATCTCATTATTTGTATCAAGTGAGAAACTGCTATGTACCACAAACATGTACTAATGAATAGTAAACTAAAAAATGAATAAGCACTTTTTACCCTTATACTATATATATAAGTGGTTAACCATTATCATAACATAATTAGTATTTGAATTTTAAAATGGCCTTAATTTTACCAGTGAATTTTATACTTTCATATACTTTTCCTGTTATTATTAAAACTAGTTATTATTAAAACTAATTATTAAAACTAATTAGTTTTATCATTAGCTTGCAAAATTTTCTTCAGCATTTCTTATGAAACAATTCTAGTAAGCTCTGTCAGTTTTTGTCTTTCTGAGAAATTACCTACCCTTCCGTTTTAAAAAACAAGATTACTGAGTATGCTCTTCTTGGTTGACAGAATTCTTTTTCTTTCAGAATTTTGAACATGTTTGAATATGTTTTTTCACTCCATTCTGGCCTCCAAAGTTTCTACTAAAATATGAATTCATAGTCTTTTGGAGGCTCTCTTATACATAAAAATTATTTTCTCTACTCACTTTCAAAATTCTTTAACTCTCGACAACTTGATTATGATTTGATCTGAGTCTCTTTGGAATCATTGTACATTTTTCTTATCCCACTTTCAAATATGGTGTTCCACGTTGCAATGCATGTTTTTTTTTTTTTTTGGTACCAGGGATTGAACTTACGACCTCGCACTTGCCAGGCAGGCGCTTAAGCCACTGAGCTAAATCCCCAGCCCAATGCATGTGTTTTTTAACGCATATCCATTTGTCTTTTAAGCTAAATATCTAAGCTAGAAAGTGAGATGTGCCCAATTAACTGTACTGTAATATTGTTACTCGATATCTCTTGGAAACTTAGGAAATTTTGTGTTACAATTCTGGCTAATTATAAAAATCAAGAAGAAAATATAGGAAAGAGCTAGAGCTGGTGTTTCAGTTCCTTATGAAATGGCTCCATTTCTGCATGTTCAGTGTTGAGAACTATCCTAAGATTATGCTTCTTCTCTCTTTTCCTATTAAACTCTGGAAACTAAGTTTGGGATAGTTTATTTAGTAGCATAGAAAACAAATATATTATATTTCTATATTTTGATTTCAGGTGTTGTTATCTGTGGTGCAGAACATTACTAAGTTAGAGGGGAAAAGTCATGCATGATACAATGTGAATTTCTTGTCAAACTAATTTGGAACTAATTTATTCTAACAATGTGTTTGTTCATGATAGAAACCTGGGATGTTGAAAAGAGGACTGTCCTCAAACAATCATTTAGAAAAAGCCTCCAGGTGAAACCACCTGAAATAAATGAAGCACAAATGCTAAGATAATTGAAGTGTATAATGAGAAGTAAGTCACCCGGATGGCTTATGGTAATATTTTAAGATGTTATGAATAGACGAATCTGTCAATTTGAGTGGTCATGAACAAATTTTTCAGTTATTTTCTCTAACTTCTAGTATTTTCAGATGAAATACAGCATTCCTACTTAAAACTGAGTTTCAGGTAGGTGAAAAATCATTTTTTAAGTTTGTTTCACAAAATATATAAGACATACATATACCAAAAATTAACCATTGTTTGCTTGAAATTCAAATTTATCTAGGGATAGAGAATCTTCATTTTAAACCTACTAGTTATAAAAATTCATAAATAAAAAGCACTTTTTAAAATTAGTGTTTCTGGAATCAGTATGAATCTATCAGCTGAGATGTTCAATGTATTTTCTTTATTGCAAAAAACTTCGTGTAATTTGTAGTGCTTTTGTTTTTACAATGCATAGTGTATTTAAGCCAGATGTATATATGATTTTCTTGAAAAATATCGTTTTCTTTTATTTTTAAGTGTCTAATATGTGTATTAATGTATTTAAGTGATTGATACTTGTATTTACTTAACAGTTTCACAGATTTCTGTCTTTAATGCACAGGATCTCTGCCATGGTAAAATTTAACACATTACAGCAAAAAATGTTAAGCACAAAATATTGTGCTGTCATTCTTTCTGGCATGAAAGAATAAGTGAATGTTGATGTTTACTGAGTAAAGCAGCCCAGTGTTTACAAGTCAGGTGGTATTTACTCACCCCTGCCTGCCTGTATGTGAGGAGGCAGCAATGGTCTCTCTTATTTTTTTACAAGTATTATTTTTTTGTCTACATTATACATTTTCAATATGTTCAACCTCTATTCTGTAAAGAAAAATCTTAATTTAAAGGCACTAGAGAAAGAGCATAAAGTTATGCACTAATTAGGTTTCAATAGATTGCTTATGGACTGAGAAAAACAAGACAAAATTTTCAGGAAAATTGGAAATAAAATTAATAGTAATACTTAGAATTTTGTGTTAATGCAAAAACTTTCTGTTCATGATATTCCACAAATAAGGGAAGCTTGCAGGTAGATCTTTGGATTTACTGTGAAGTCTTTATCATACACTTGTAAGTGGCAATAAATGTCCTGTATATGTCAGTGTGGAGCAATGCATGAGTAATTTTATTAAACAAATAATAAACAGGAGCAATTTTTCTATATAAATGATAAACATGCACCCAGATGGCGGTAACAATTTGAATCTAAAATTGAGGAATAAAATTAGAGCAGTCTTTTGAAAGAGAACTACTAAATGAATAATAAAATTTAACCAACTGTATACAAGCAGCATTGGATTCATTCTGCTTTTTAAAAAGGAGTAAAAACTGGTGTATGATTTTGGAGGGATTTTCTTGCATTCCTCATTCTAACAAATTGCTAGTCTCATTATTTTGTACTTTTATACTTTCAAATTAAATGCAAAATATACAAGTACCTTTTAATATGGTGATCTGAAGAAAACTGTTTTCATACAGGAGCAGACATTAAATTGAACAAATATGTATGTTGTCCACCAAAAGATGTGTACACCCTTCAGCAGTTCACTGTACTAATATAAGTCTGGAACCTAATGGTCACCACTTTGATCACCTTTTGTAATTAAAGAAGTCAAGGTAACTGGTATTAATCTCATGGTGTTTCAATACATTTAGTACTAAGCTGTGTGCATCAGTTTTTCTTTTCTTGATGTATACATTTTTGATGGACTCTCTATATAGAAACTACAGTTTAGTATACTTAAATCCATTTATTTATCCCTCTTTCTTTTCCTTTGCTATGTACTATCAAAAATATAATATCCATGAAAGAATAATGATTTTGACTGAAAACTACGCAGGTTTGAGATGGAGTTTATCCATCATGAATTTGTTTTAAGTCTTTTGCTCCCACTGAGTTCTCATTTTCATATCTATGAAGCAGCATGACATGACTGAGAGGTCATTCTCCACATTTCCCCCTGATGTCTGTTCATCCTGAGCTTCATGAGCAGAAATCATTAGAAAACAGTTTTAAAAGTTTATTTATAGTAAACATGCCTTGACAGCTGGGGACGGTGGACTGACTGAAGATAGAGACTAATCCCTCAGGAATGCTCTGTTGACATT
>PVJX010000225.1:185683-222921 GCA_004027295.1 Dolichotis patagonum
TCTCTCTCTCTCTCTCTCTCTCTCTCTCTCTCTCTCTCTCTCTCTCTCTCTTCTCTCTCTCTCTCAGAAAGATGGACAGATATGTAAATTGGCCTATACAACTTGTGAGTCTCACACAGGATTCATCTCCACTGCAAGCACAGGGTGACCACATGTTCTTACCATGTTGCCCAGTGGGAAAGGAGCTGGGGTAAGTAGTACTGCCATGCTTTGTGTGGTGTAAGAATTGTTCCTGGATGCAGAGACTCTGTGCATATTTTCAGAACAGGGGTACAAATATGTAACCTAAGCAGGCAGTCACTCTTTGCCCATGAGTAAGAGAATGCAGGGTTTGTTCAGCCCCACTTTCCCCAACCCCCAGAGGACTGTGCCCATTCCCTTGTCTGCATGGGCTCCTTGGCCAGTTTCCCCGTGTAATGTTGAATTTGAAGGCAGGCTGAATATGGCCAAAGGAATTAGAGGACGCCTCATCTGGGAGTGGGGTGGTTCTGTGAAAGCATTTTCTCCCAAGTGTGAGAGAGTGTGGTAAGAAGATCCTTGTATTTGGGAGCTTGCCATAGAGGAGTGTGGTTCATGCTGTATAGCAGACCTGTGGTCATTTGAAACAAATCTCAAGGAGGAAACCAA
This sequence comes from Dolichotis patagonum, assembly GCA_004027295.1. Taxonomy (NCBI): domain Eukaryota; kingdom Metazoa; phylum Chordata; class Mammalia; order Rodentia; family Caviidae; genus Dolichotis; species Dolichotis patagonum. The sequence continues at coordinate 186,311 of PVJX010000225.1, forward strand.
CGTAGTGAGAATGGAAGAGAAAGGGAATGACCCAAAGCAATGATTTTGTTTCCATTTTTGGAGCTGCAAAATCAACCCTGAACCCCTGAGTTCCATAGTATATATACAGTACACACCTATAGGTGAAACAAATGCTCCAAGTTTTCACTTCTTTGAAACTAAAATCATTACAATTAAAATAAGAATCTACCTCAAAAAAGTATGATAAAGTTAATTTATATGAAAGATTAACTAGAATAGCTTGGCAAAAAACAAAACAAAGCAAAGCAACCCCACTATTATTGGTATATTGCTGTAGCTGTAGTAACTGCTGCTGTTTCTTCCATGGGGAATGTCCCAGACCCAAGCACTAGGTTTCCTGTGTACATGTCAGGGGCTCCAATGGGGAGTATTCTGGGGTTGTGAGAAAAAGGCTTTTGAAACCCCAGGAGAGAAATTATATATATATAATATGTATAATTTTTGTTTTGTTCAGATGATACATATTGATAAAGAACAGAAAGACAGGAATGTTAGGGTAAAGTGCAAATTGCAAAAAGTTTAGAGCACTGGTCCTCAAGCAGGGGCTCTTTACCTACTTAAAGATTATTTAGAATTCCATAAGCCTTTCTACAGGTTATCTCCATCAATATATACTGTTCCAGAAGTTAGAACTAAGATATGATTACATACTTGATTTCATTTGAATATGATTATTTTAAAAATATCTTATCTTTATTACATCTCCCATTACCTTTCCCACCCCTCCTTCAACTTAATTTCATGTCTTGGCTTATCAGTGTGTATAATGTATTTTGATCATAACATGTTATTTTATTTCCAATTTTATAAAAAGAAATCTGATTTCCTAAAAAAAATATAGACCTAACTGGAAAATAATCAGCTTTAAAAACTAGAGAACCGGACCTCCAGGCCAAGTGCATCCATCCCCGCCGTACCTGGCATCAGTATCCTCTTGGTGGGTGGCTGCTCTGTAAGGCAGGCCAGACCGGGAGACCTGAATGGGGCTGGCATTTTTGAGCTCCAGTTTTCAAGACTGATTATTTTCCAGCATGGTTTTATCAACCAGTAACAAACACTGGCAAATATGCTAGGGAAAATGAACACTTCTTACTTGTTGGTGGGCATGTAAACTTTTACAATCACTCTGAAAATCAGCATGGAGATACTTCCAAAAAGTAAAAGTAGAAGTTTTATTTGATTCAACTATTTCCCTTCTAGATATCTTCCCCACAGCTTTGAACATCATTCCCATGTATTCATATCTATGTTTCTGTCAATCACAATTCATAGTAGCTAAATCTTGGAAGTAGCCTAATGTCCATTGACAGATGAATGGATAAAGGAAATGTGGTATTTACTCACAGTGGAGCACTACTGTGCCTTAAAGAAGGATAAACTTGTATCTTGTATCATTTTAGGAAAGTGGATGCACCTTAAGACCATAACATTAGGTAAAGTAAAGCAGGTACACAAGCTTAAATATTGTATGGTTTCTCTTATATGAGAAATTCAATACATAAATAAAGTACAAAATAAAAGACAGATAATAGAAAAAAGAGAGAAAAAGTTATTTCAATTCAGGGAAGGCAATTTATCCAAAAGTACATTTTGATCTAGTGTAATTGTCTTACTTGTTTTATATATATTTTGCCCTTTTAGTTTGATTGTTATTCTATAATCTTGTAAGGAATTATAAGATAAATAAATGAGTCTGATTTTGACAAAAAAACAAAAAGGGGTGGAGAGGAAGGAATAAAAAAGACTGAGGTATGTTATTGGTACATGTACCAATTCCCCACAATGATATGTTCTGTAAACATATGTATATGTTTGGTGAACATATACAAATAAAAATTAAAAATTTTAGAAATTTAAAACAAAGAAACCAAGGAAAGTAATCTCAAGGAAACTGTCATTTTTAACATGTTTTTGCAAACCACTTTTTTGTGTGAATTATAAATGATTCTGCATTCAAACCATTTTGATATGTCTGAAGCATAAAACATTTTGATATAACAGAAATACTATTGGAAAAGAAGGAGTGCTTTATAATCTCTAAATGCTCATGAAATTTTTGTTACTGCACAAAACTTGGCAATTAATGGTTTCTCCACAGTTGATTGTTTTGCGGAAACTTAATCCAGCAAATATCAATATGAACAGTAGCAACAAATGTTTAATACTAACGTGTGTGAAATCTGTGATACGTCTTGCAGTTGAATTGCTTTTCACCCATGCTTTAATCTGTAATGTGGTCTGTTGTTTACTTGAAATACGCTGGTTGGGTTTCACTGGTTGACCCAAGAAAATCTGAAAATTTTACATTTTGTTATTTATTTGTTAACATCATTTAAGTCCTTAGCAGAAAACTATTTAGTATTAGAAAACTGTCAAATTCATGATAGTGCGTATATATTTCTCAAAAATTCTAGTTGTTTCTTGGAAGCTTGAGGAGTATCATTGCGGCAAACATTTTCAGATGTTTTCCTTGAAATGACAGGTTCATGTCATAGTTTTTGAAGCAATGTCTGTCAGATCTGTCTGAATGATTCTGATATGTCTATCGGTTGTGCTTTGAAAGGAAGACTTGTGCTCTGCCATAGAAACTGGCAGTGGAGCTCACAACTGAACAATGGCATAAGTGTTTAAGCTAAAACACCATACTAACTAAATATGGTGCATTTATAAGGATTGGGGTTGATTACATTGATCAAGGACATGTTTATACAAAACTCCTTTTCCTCCTTTTTGAGATTGTGAGTATACAGCAAAAAAAACAAAGATTAAATATTAGACTTTATACAATCTGGTACTGCTCCATTGAGTCATGCTGTAGAACCTTAGTTTGACATCACTGATCTTCCATAAAAAGTATGTATGTGGATTAAATTAAGAAAGATCTTAAGGGCCGGCTGGTCTCCACAAAATCTCCTGTACTTTGAGAAAAACTTAGGAAGCACCTCAAGTAGATAAAAGGAAAATCTAGCACAGATGTCTCCAATTGACAGACATACACTAATCGTGATGAAAACTTAACAATTTCATGACACACTAACACACACACACACACACACAATTTTATTTTATCAACCACCCACTGCAATAGCCCCCAGTCTCACTCCCAGTGTTAGATATTGTTGTAAGTTAGGCATCTTTCATTCAGACAGATCTTTTGGGAATTGGTGTGATACTTATAAAACTTCCACTGTTGGTCCGTTTTACCTGAGTTCTCTGACATAGCTGAATGGCGAAGCCAAGAGGCGATTGTTTTGTATCAGGTCTTCAGGTTTACTGCAGCAGAGTCAGATCATAACCGCAGTTCATTTTCTCATGTGTGTTTCAATTCTTTCTCTATTACGATGCAGAAAGCTGGTACATACTTATTTCATCTCCTCAAAGACTGTTACCTTAAATGCAAGACAAGTTTATTTTTGCATCATTTACTCAAAACATCTGCTTTGCAGAGAGAGACTGGGAATGATTCTTGTTGACTCAACTATTTTATCTTGCTTAGTGAGACATAGTGTAGTAACAACAAAACACTCTTGTGGCCCACAGTTACTGACTGGAACAGGTTATTGCTTTATTTACTTGTCACAATACTTTTAGTTCATGAGCCACTGACATTTGCTCATCTTATTCCTAGCTAAGAAAATGACACAGAAACTTGTAAGAACTCTGCTTCATATGCAAGTAAAGTTAGGATTCAGTTTCTAGGGACTAGAGCATGCACCTTTCCCAGAGCATATGCTCTGCACTGCTGCATCCTAACATCTTTTTAACTGTTAACAACAATGAAGTGCTCATATTTATATTGGCTTCAATCCTTATTTCATTTGTTTCTATTTCAGCCTCTCTCATTTTCCTTTTATTTGCTGTAATTTAGTGCTCTCTTACTGTGCATTGTAATACACTACTGAGAATTATTTTTGCAACAAAATGTTATATTAATAAGTACATCAAAGTCTGAAAAATGTTTTATCTTATTTTAGCTTTTGATTTTAGCCAAAAAATTTCCTCTAATGACTCTATAAACTGGCAGGATGATTATAAACTTGTTTTCCGATCCTTCCATACAAAGATTCATGGATAAAATCATTATTCTCCCAGCTGATCCTGGCACAGAAACAGACAATGGCACTTTGGGGAAAATATATTGGACTATGAAAATGTTACATAGGGCTACAAAGAACCCTCCAGGAAGTGATCTGATGGGACATGAAATAGTCCTGTTCGCTAGCAGCATAATAACTTTTCTTTCATAGCAGAATTAGTAGGGGACTCTAAAAGTTGTTTAGACAGCTGTTCCTAAGCAATGTATGATCAAGGCCACTGCAAAGAACCTTCTCCATGGTTAGTAAGGAAGGGTGAATACTGCTCTAAATAACTGTACATTTCTTTATATATTCAGATATCTGTTTTTAAGATTCTAGGGTTTAACGTGACCCTTTTTGTGTAAGATTGTTTAATTTTTTAAAATTATGCATCAGAAACACACACAAGAAGCTTTAAAAAACTCTAAGATACTCAAGGTAAGATTCATGTAGGGATATGACAAGTGTGAGCAGCACATGAAATGATTAGTACCTGGCCTCCTTTCATTCATGTCCTTTTCTTTTCTTTCCTTTTCTTTCTGGTCCTTTTCTTTCATGTCCTCCACACAGCTAGTCTCGGTGCGAAGCAAATGCTTTCCACAGTGTGGTGGCTGGGAGATGAAACATCTAATATGGGAGAAGAAAAAAATCATACAAAATAGTGCATTCCCAATACAGCATCAGATTCTTTTCTAGGAAGTCACTGAGCTGTGGATTGCTTAGTTAGAAAGAGTGTATATAAATCTAAAAGACTGTGGAAAGTTCTGGCCTCATGAGTGTAACGTTTTCTTTCTTTGTTTCTCTTTTCTTCAGGAAAATAATAGTATATAAGTAGGAAATTAGCAAAATATGCTCTTATTTGGTTCTTTCCGGATGTGACACATAGACAAATACTAAGCAAATATAACAGATTCTCATATTGTTATGAAAGTCCATTAAATTATGCCAGCAGCTATTTTTGCGTTAATGTTGATATTGTACAAAATGTCTTTGTACATCGATATAGGCGCTTTAAAGCAAGCATTTTACAAGGAATTGATTCTTTCCTTATTTGCTACAATAAAAAATCATCCCATTAGCCCATATTTTTGAAATGTGGAGTTGGGAATATTTTTTCTCTCGATGACATAAGACCTTTTTGTGAGATCAATTTTGATTAATACTGTATATCTTTGTGGTACATAATAATTACATTCTTTATGAGGCACAATATATGTATCATATATTGATCATTTTTACTCCTCCTAAATATTTCAATAAATCAATTTCTCCAAATGAATGAGTACATATATGATTATTTTTTTCTTGGCCTGTCTTATTTTGCTTAACATTATCACTTCTAGTTCTATCTGCCTTGTTGCAAACAGTAGTATTCCTTTTTTTATGACTGAGACATATTCCAGGTTATATGTTATGTGTGTGTAACACATTTTTCTTATTCATTTGTCTGTTGATGAAAAGCATGGTTGACCCTGTACTACTTATTTCAATAAATATGAGAATGTGCAATTATCTCTTGAGTATTATACGTTCATCTCCTTTGGATATATACCAAAAATAGAACTACTGGATTAGACTTTTTAAAGCAATTTCCATGTGGTTTTCCATAATAGGTGTACCAATGTGCATTTCCACCAACAGTGTATGATATTTTCCATCTTCTACATTTTTGTAGATGATGGTTTTGATGATAAGCATTGTAATTAAGATAGATGCTAAATAGCATTTTTGCTTTGCATTTCCCTGTTAATAGTAATAGTGAACATTAATTCAAAGTGTTAAAACAAAACATGATTATAAATAAGCAATATTTAGGGACTTTCAGTGGGAAAATATAAACTATAACAAGAAGTAGAAAAACATAGAACTGAAAAATATATTTGTCAAAGATGATTTTGAAACAAATCAAATAATACTTACATTCAGTTGAAATTACAGGGGGCAATGAACAGTGAAGAAAGAATCAGACAAACAGAAATTACATAAACTGAAGTGCAAAATGAAAAAAAAAGCAAAGAAAATTACAACAAACCTGGTTGTCCAGTAGCACAACATCAAGAGGTCAACCATACAAGTAATTAAAATACAAAAATAAAGGAAAATTAAGAGAAAAATCAAATCAGGGAAAATTTTTAAAGTATTGCCTTCCTCAAAATATTCCTAGTCTGTGTTGGAGAGAGAGAGAGAGTTATGTAGATTGATTAATCTAAGCAGCTTAGTAAATTTTAAAAGGACAAACATCAAAGAAAAGCAAACAAAAGAATATCACAATTATATTGATAGAATAATACCTCTTTGTCTATGACAGACATGTTCTAGGGCTCCTAGTACAGGCCTAAACTTGCAGGTAGTAGGAAATCACACACAGTTGCACTCTCTCTCTCTCTCTCTCTCTCTCTCTCTCTCTCTCTTTCTCTCTCTCTCCCTCTCAAGTTTTAGAATAATTTCATCAGTTTCCATTCTTTCCCTGCATTTTCTCATGTATCACTTTTATAGCCAGCCTCTTCCACAGCTTCAGCCTGACAAGTACTCAGTTCTCAACTTCTTCCGTTTTTCCTTTCTTAGATATTTTTACAGTACAGTGCATGGCCTTCTGGGTCTATTTTCTCTTATTTAGCATAGTGTAAGATATATTCAAGTTATTTCTTCTATAAATAATCCATTTCATTTAATTGGTGTGGAATATTTCATTGTGTATAGTTGGTTGTCTCTTGTGTTTTATTTATAAAAAGAGATTGTAAATCTCTATATATGGATTTTTGCATGAATTGTAGCTTACATTCACTCAAGTACATACCCAGGAGTGCAAGTCCTAGGTCATGCGATAAGTTGTCTTCCAAAGTGGCTGTACTGGCATTCATTCCCACTAGGAGTATAGCCTTCTGAACTTCTAAAAAATATTTATTTTTTGTTGTTGTATTTCTATTTAATAATTAATTAATTAATTAATTAATTTATTGGTACTGGGAATCAAACTCATGACCTGGTGCTTCCCAGGTGGGGACTTGTGCTGCCGAGATAAACCCCAGCTCTGTTGCTGTATTTTTAAATTTTATTTTAATCCTTTTATGTGTATTATGATATTATATATTTAATTCTTATTTATGCAATGGCTACTGATACCTAACATCTTTTCATGTGTTTATTTGCCAAGCATATGTATATGCATATATATATATATGCATGTGTGTATGATTATTATCTTTTAAAAATGTAATTTTATTAGTACGTGTTAGCAATTCATGCAGTTTAAAAATCACCTTAGGAAATGCTTACATGTACATAATACAGCTTGTTTTTCTCTCTAATTTCCTTCCTTCCCACCATCCTCCCCCTTTGGTTCCATTATCACCTTTTCCATATTTGATATTATTTGTTTTATCTCATGTTATGGCATATAATATTTACACTGATTGGAGCTATGAGGATCCTGTAAATGGTGTACCTTTATTCCCCTCATTTCCCCTACTTCTCTTCTTGACCCCTCGTCCTCATTCCCTTGGTCTGCTTTCTTACTGGACAATATCTATACTCTTGTTTCTTTCTACCCATATTTTATCATTTTATTTCTTTGTACTTTGCCTCACTCAAATGAAAGATATCACACAGTATTTAAGCTTCTGTGTCAGATTTATTTCTTTCATTATTATATTGTACAGGTACATACATTTTCCTATCAGTGCCTAAAATTTGTCATTCTTTATAGCAGAGTAGTATTCCATTATATACAGATGCCATAGTTTTTTAGCCAATCATCTGTTGATGGTATACAGGGTGCTTCCAGGACTAAGCTATTATTAATTGTACCGCTATAAACGTTAGTAAGCATGTATCACTGTATTATGATGACTCTCTAGAGAAGCCACACAGCAGAGGAATAGCTGGGTCATATGGGATTTCTAATTTCAATTCTTTGAGAATTCTCCATACTGATATTCATAATGATTTTGCTAGTTCGCATTTCTACCAACAGCACAGGAGGTTCCCTTTATCACCATAGCCACACCAGCCTTTGTTACTGTTTGATTTCCGAATAATTGCTGTTATTTTCAGAGTAAGGTGGATCCTAGTCTTGTTTAAATTTGTGCCTTTCTAATGGCCACAGATGTTGAACATCTTTTCAGATATTTGTAACCATTTGCATTTCTTCCTCTGTGAATTGTACGTTCATTTCTCTAACCAATTTCATGCTGGGGTCTTTGGTTTTAGGACATTTAATGTTTTTGTGTTCTTTGCACAGTCTATATATTAGTCCTCTCTCTCAGGAGTAGTAGGCAAATTTTTTCCCATTCTGTAGATTTTCTTTTAAATCTACTGATAGATTCTTTTTCTGTACAAAAATTCTTTGTCTGATATAATACTCTTGCTGTTTCTTGTTCAGTTGTGATTACTTAGAAAATATTTTCCTATGCATTCAGTTTCCAAATGCTTTACCTATTTTATCTTCCCGAAGGTTTAATGTTTTTATGTTAATGTTTAGATCTTTGATCCACTTTTATTTTAATTTAGTACACGGTAAGAGATAAGAGTCCAGTTTATTTCTACAGATAACCAATTTTCCCAACAGCATTTTTTGAATAGGCTATCTTCTCTCCAATATATGCTTTTGGACCCTTTGTCAAAGATGAAACAGTCAAATAGGTCTGGGGAGGATTCTGGATCCTCTATTCTATTCCACTGGTCCACCCTGTTTTTGTTTCAGGATCATGCTGTTTTTGTCACTATTGCTCTGTACTGCAGCTTTAAGTTTGATATGGCTATGCTGCCTGCTTTGCTCTTATTGTCCAAAATTACATTTGTTATTTGGGATCTCCTTTGGTCCCATATGAATTTTAGGATTGTTTTCTCTAGATCTATAAAGTATGCTGGTGGTATATTGATTGAGACTGCATTGAATCTGTATAAGAGTTTTGGAATTATGACCATTTTGACAATACTGGTGCTCCTTACAGGAAGAAGGGCTATCTTTCCATATTTGATGTCCTCTTTTATCTCCATCAGAGTGCTGTATTTTATTTTGTAGAGATTTTTCACTTTCTCAGTTAGGTTAATTCCTAGATATTTAATTCATCTTGAAGCAACTGTGAATGGTATTGCTTTCAGAATTTCCTTTTTATCCTGTTCATTGTTGGTGCACACAAATGCTAATGATTTTTATGTACTGATCTTATATGCTGCTATTTTGCTGAAATTGGTTATTAATAAGGCTTTTGTGGTGAAATTCTTTGGATCTTCTATGAGAGTGTGAATTCATCTGAATAATTTGAGTTATTTCTTTCTTGTATGTGTCCTTTTTATTTCTTTCTCTTGCCTAATTTCTATGGCTAATGTTTCAAGTACTAGGTTAAATAACAGAAATGAGAGTGGACATGCTTATCATGTTCCTGATTTTAGAAAGAATATTTTTAGATCTTTTTCCCATTTGGTATGATGCTGGCTAGTGATCTGTCATAAAAAGCCTATATTATTTTCAGGTATGGGATTCCCATGCCTGTTGTCTTTATGATACCATGAAATGATGTTGGATATTCAGAATCTTTTTCCGCATCTATTTATATGACCATGTGTCACGGGACACTGCAGTAAGCTCCAGCCCTTGGGCTGAACCCTTCAACCTTTAGCATTCAGATGCTCTCTGCATGCTCCTTCATCTGACTTTGTGGCTGACCGTTGTAAGCCAATCTTGTAATTTCTTACACAGTTGTATACCTTGTGTTATATCTGTTTCTGTAGTAAATCCTGACTGATACACTTTTTTTGAAACTCCAATTATCATAAAGCATGCATGCCTTACTTTTTTTTAATATGTGAGTTTATATTATGGTCAGGGTGTAGAAAATGGTACAGCACTTGAAGCCTTGATGTCAATCTTTTGATCATTGATACAGCAACAAGGAGAAAAACTTAAAGTTGTTTTAGTTTCCTTTTCAAATAAAAAAATAGTTCCTTTCTAATTGTCAAAACAAATTTTTCATATATCATAAATATGAACTAATATCTATATTTATAAAGAATAGCTTATTTCAGAAGGTTAATTTATGTATTATTTGAATTCAAGATACAAGCGTGTTGATAGGTTGTTGATATGTCACATTAATTCCTTCTATAAAGGTGCTTTAACCATTACTGAGAATTTTATATTTTCTATTTCACATGATTTTAATATGAAGACTGAATAGAAAGATTACTATAACCCAATGAACATTTAGCCTATATAACATGTTAAAGAAGATAGCTTGTGACACTTGAGTGTGTGTTCATTTAAATTACTTAATTAATGTATATATGTATGCTAGAACAGAGAAATAATATGAATAATGTTGTTTATTCACTCATTATTTTCAGCTTTAGGTTTGTGAAATTTTAGCACTGATAAAAGGCTGAGAATTAGTCTTTATTCACAGATCTTCATTTTTCAAAAGGATTATTTCACAGTGGAAGTGGATACTGTTAGGTGGAATAAAGTGTGATGAATAACAGTGCTGGACAATGAGGCACCTTAGCCTCTTAGATTCAAGCTTCTTGAACCTCATGTTAAATAAATCCATGTTAAATAACAGTCTCCAAAAATTACACTGGTACAAAAGTATTTGCTTTTCAGATTGAAAGAGAATATGAAAACACCATAGGTGGAATAGATAGTATAGATATAACAAAAGGCAGGAAATTTTCTTGTTTTATAAGATGGTTTGTATGAGAGATATGTTGAATTTGAAATAAGGAAAAAAGTTCATTAGCTATTGAAGAATGAGGTGATATGAATTTTAAAATCAAAGTTATGAGTTTTATTTGACTCCAGTACTAATGATGAAAGAAATGCACTGAGTTTGATAAATAATAAATCTGACCCTTTATTGGTGAGAATTATATCACTACTACACGTTAGGAAAGACCATCACTAGGTGTGTATGAAGTCCCATGAATGTCCACATGTTGCAATAAAAAGTTACAAAATTAGGTATATTTGTGGTAGTCTTACTGAGCGAAAAATAGAAAATATTTTCTCAAGCTCTAGTCATTATTATTGCATCTCAGGAAATTACTGGAATGATTTTCATCCAAATGTGTGGATCATCTATATCTAAGTCAGTGCATGGTCCTTATCAACAGTAAATGAATATGTTTACCTTAAGATATTCTATCAGTCAATGGTTACTAGAGAAACAAATGTAAGCCAAGTTACACAGATATATATGAATTTATATATTGGCTTATGATGAGTCAGGTATGAAAGAGTGAAAAAGATCATTCCGTGCACTGAAGAGCCAAAGAATCCAGTCGAAGGCTTGAAGCTCCAACTAGTGTCCATGTGAGCCCATATCAAGAAGCTGAAGGGCCTCCATCGGAAGAATGAAGGGTCTGTGCTGGAAGGCGAGTCTGCACTGAAAGGCAGGAGAGGATGTTGGCAAAAGCAAAGGCTGGAACTCCGCCAAAGGAAATAGAATCAAGCTTTCCTTCTTCATTTCTCTTCCCAGTATTCTGGTGCTAACCCTTCCTATGATGGGTCTTCCAAACCCACAACTATACCAAGCCAGTTAAAGTGGGCCTTACTTACTCAAGTTGGCACAACCAACCATCACAAATCATGGCCTGTGGATATTTTTGTATTAGTCTAACTTAGGCACTACTTATCTTTTAAATAAGTAATGCCTAAATTAGACTGCCAGCAGTTTTTATCTTGAGAGTGAACTTTAAGGCATAATTTTTCTTTTATCCTTTTTATAATCATCTATGTCAGGTTAAGTAGAGTATGTCAAGCATTTGCAATTGCTTATCTATTAGAATCAGGATTCTATCTAGAGTGTGGAAACCAAGCAAAACAAAAAAAAAAGTTATGTTAGATTAATTGACTTTTTACTATCTTAGTTTTCTTAATGTATCTAATTACATGCATTGTCTCATTGACTCATTAAAATGAATAACTATAATCTTATCAAATTCATACCAATCTCCATTTTTATCTTTTTATTTACTGAGATTTTTATAAGATTTCTTCATTAAAATAAAAGATTCATTTGAGAATGAAACCTCTATGCTAATACTGATTAAAAGAGTATCTGGGAAAGACAGGTAGCACTGACAGAAACTTAGGAATTCTGTGAATATAAGTCTAGTTTTAAAAACTAGGAGAGTGGTGCAGGGTTATTAATTTACAATGTGGAAAGGATTTTTAAGTTAACATTATAGATTCCTTAGAAAAGTGGACATTCAAGGAACTTCAAAGAAGTGAAAAAGGAATGAAAATAACAAAGAGACAAGATTTTGAATCTATATATTAAAATGAGTTTATTTGTTATAATTTCCAAAGATCAATAAATTCATCCATGTTCATGTCCAGCACTTCTTTTATTTAACACCATGTATAGCTTTATGTAAAAAACAGATTACTACAAATATTGCACCAAATGTTTTTCTAAAATATATTTTGATGATAGAAACAGCTTCCATCGAGTTACTCATTTAAAATGTAACATGATGGCAGTTCATTCACATCAACATTAAAAGGAATGAAATCTGAAAATAAAATAAGTGAAACTCTGTGACTCTAAAATCAACAAGCCAGCTGGGTGTGGTTGCATACACCTGTAGTTCCAGTGCTAGGGAGGCTGAGTGAAGAAGATCTCCTGAATTCAAGGGCAGAGTGGGCTACAAAGTGAGAGACCCTGTCTCAAAAAACCAAAAAATAAAAAGATTTATAAGAAATTGAAATCTGCAAACTAAAACTATGAATAATAAATGAATACATGATGATTACAATAATAATAACATATGTCATTAATTTGCATTTTCAAATAATATCATATTCATGATGGGAAGAAGATTATGCTGCAGACTTCTGGGTGTGGCACTGTATTCATTTAGTGCTGGCGTCCTGATCAATCACTTTTTGACATACGTGTTAATTCAACTAAGGCAGAAAAAGAAAGTGCTACAACAATTAAATTATTAAAACATTGGAGGATATACTCCCTCAGAAATGACACAGGAAATGCTTCATATTGACAATATGAAGAATTATCATACGTCAATCAAGAAGTAATTTCGTTCCCTGTGTTACTAAAATGTTTAATGCATAACTCCATTTGTATTGTAAAAATCACTCTGGCATTCACAGATACTTCAACAACATATGTGGACTATTTTAAGTGTTCACATTTATTTTGAATTTTCACTGGAAATTTCAAATAATAAAGGATTTTAGAATACTGACTGATGAATTCATAGGACTGTGATTGTCCCTTTAAACTCTGATTTGATTAATTTAAAATAAATTACAAGCTGTATGTGTAAATTATATTGCTTATAAACTATTTTAAAATAATCATATTAAGCTCACTTTTGCTTTTATAATAACTACTTGAGATTTTGAAGAGCATTTCAAATATTCTAAAATTCTGGATTTCCACTAATAGCAACTGAAAATAACCTTCTAAAAATATTTATTTAAAAAGCTTTATTAAAACAACTGAAATTGATGTTAGAAATAGTTAAATAAAAATATCTAGTTACACAAACTCTTAGAGTCTTTGTAAGATGTACTAGACATGAATTATTTAAAATAGATTTTCAGCTTTTAATATATATTTTACAGGCATATCTACAAAATTTTATAGCTGATTAGAATAAAGCAACAATGTAATTTTTTGTGTAGCTTTTAAATTTCTTAAATTCATATCTATTAAATAAAACTGAAAACAGAATTTTAATTGGATTATTCCCTTAAAGTATAGTTTCTGATATTTTTTGCCTGCTATGTGTTTAGAACTATGTTTATGTTGAATTAAATTAATCTAGGAAACAATCATAGACATTTCAGACAGCAAATATTTTATTTGAAAGAGAATTGAAAATGAGATAAAGTTATTTGTAAATGAATCTGAGTTTCTTATAATTTGTCATGAACTATAAGAAAAACTAAAAGTTTCAAACTTTGAAGCAGTTGCACACAATAAAGTCTAAAACATGTCATTTATTTATAGGTAAATATTTTTAAAAACTAAATAAAGACGTGTAAAAATTACATTGTCTCTTGGGTAAATCATAGAAGTCTAATACTAATGGTCATAATCAAAAAAGAATTGTAAAAAGCTAAACTTCATTTTGTTTATTGAGTTTTAACAATAGCTTTTTTTTTTTTTTTTTTTTTTTTTTTTTTTGGTAACAGAGTCTCACTATATAGCCCAGAGAGACCTTGAACTAGTCTGTTCTGGCCTCAAACTTGCAGACATTCTCCTGCCTTTGCCTCCCAAGTGCTGGGATTACAGTTGCCTACCACCATACCTGGCCTTAACAGTGGATTTCGAAGGGAGAAATACCCACATGAAGACATATTGCTTGTTGCTGACACCGCACAATATGTCTTCATGTGGCTATTTTTAGTTCATATTAATTAAAGTTCTTAGAGCTTCTTTGATATTTGTATGTTCAAGGTTTTCATTATATTTGGGAATTTTCAGAAATTATTTCATCAAATATCCCTCTGTCCCTTCGTCTCTCTGTTTTCTTTTTTGTCATATACATGAGACAGGATGGCCTATGGATAGTGGTCCTTAAATCTTTACACTCTTGTCTACTTCCTTTCCATCTTTCCGCCTTCTGTTCCACAGATAACAGAATTTCCACTGTGTTTTCTTCACATTTTCTGATTTTTCTTCTTCCTGGTCAAATCCACTTTTGTACCTTTCTAGGATATGTTCATAAAAGTTATTGCAATTTCACTCCAGAATTATATTTTAATATTTTAGTATCTTTTTAAACCTTTAAGTGATATTTACATTTTTCATACATTGCTTTTTCAAGGCTAACACAAGAGATTTAAAGAAAAAAAATTTTTTTTTGGTACCAGGGATCAAACTTAGGACTTCGCATTTGCCAAGCAGGCACTTATTCCGCTGAGCTAAACCCCTGGCGTTAAAGAGAATTTTTAAAAATGAAATTGGCAGAATATAATATTGTGTAAATACTAATTTCCCCCGTTCCCTTTGGCTTCCTCAATAATCCCTCTCCCTCTCTCAGCCATCTTTTGTTTGTTCGTTTCAACATACAAGGAGAAATATAAGATGCAATTGTCCTGGATCTGTCTTATTTCTCCTGGCATTTTGACCTACAGTTCCACCTATCTTCCCAAAAGTGATATGACTTCATTCCTTGTGGTTGTGTAATATCTCATTTTATATATACATATATAGATATATATTATGCATATTATAATATATAATATATATTATAATATAATATTATATAACATTGTATCTATATAATATATACATATATATTATATATCTATATATGTATAGTACACACACATGCATATAATATTTTCTTTATCCAGAAGTTTAAAATACAGAATATAGAAAGAAAATTTCTAAAATATAGCACCAAGCACAAGTAATCTAATCCATAAAAGTCTTTTTATTTTTAGTATATTTGCAAAGGCTATTTTAAAAACTTTGTTTAGTACATTTTTCATCGGATCATTTTGCAGGGATAGTTTCTGCTGATTTAATGTTTCCTTTGGACTATAAATTCTTGTTTTCTCTGTCCTTGTGATTATTTTGTTGAAATCTGTACTTATGAATCTCATAATGTGAATGCCTCTGGAAATTAGATTTTACACCTTCCTTGATATTTTATTTTAATTGTTGTGAGCTATCTCTGTGCTGAGGATTAGCCTGAGACACTAAATTTCTTTTTCAAGTCTTTTCTGAACTTGCTTTTATTCTGGAGGTATTCAGTGACTTTCTAATTTCCTGTATGTATGTCATTGGTTTTGAATGTTCTTGTCTTTAATGCCTGGCTCCTAAAAGGGAAAAAAAACAAAATGAAGGAGAATGTGTTGGCACCATATCCCCCAGAAGTCACCTTAGCTGTAAAGCAGAGGTCTGCTGCAGAGGCCACTCTTCTGACTATGTCCCACTGGGATTCGAGCACATTCCAGGTATTTTGGGGACAAGGTATTACTTTGCCCACACTAGATCCTGTCATCTGTAAGCCTCCTGGTCCAGGAACCTGCCTACAGTCAAGTGTCATGAGCCTGCGTGGCAAATGGGTAGCTGCTACCAGGTTAAGAGCTTACAGTAACTGATATTAACAGAAAATTACTGTTGAAGCCTCTCATGTAAGTTGTATGTCTTCCAAACGTTCCAGAGTTCCAAAAATTGTATCAGACATACTCTGCCAATACAATACTATTGTAGATGAGAAACAGATTTCCCTGTGCTTCCTATTTGTATTTGCCATCTTCTGAGAACCTTTTCAAACTGGGATACATTGTTCTTTATATAGTAATCTCAGCAGGAAGTAAGGAAAATATTAAATTAGTAAGAACATCCAAAGGCAATTAGATAGTATGTGATTAACACATCAATAAGACGTTTTGCCCTGGGAGTATATTAGTATGACAGCATCATTGAGCATTAAAATAGGTGACAGATAAGTTGAAGTTTCATACCTTGAAATGCGTAATTATTTCTTTATTAGAATTGCATTTCAGAGATGAATCAGGAAGATTGATCTCTTACTGTAGATTTTTGCATGGCAATGACTAAAAAGTCTTTTTTCATGAGATTTTGTATTTTTAGGGTAATCTATACCGAGAGTTCACTTAATGTTGTCTCCATCATGAAAATATTCTTCTTCCACAAATTTGAAAATATTCAGATTTAATCATCAACTATTCTCCAGAATTACTTAAATATTTTTGTGTATTTTCTTAGTGCTAAGTGATGTTTTAATGTGCTAGAAACTCAGAAAAATGACAAAGCAAAGTTTGTCTCAAAGTACCATGGTCATTTGGAGCACAAAACATGTAAAATTAAGTTCAGCATATTGACTTAGTATAATAATGATATATGTTCAAGACAAAAAATTATAAAAGTAATTTAATGATTGAGTACATCACAACAATGCTTAACATGAGGTACAAACAGATGCAGAAAATATGTAAGTGCAGAAGAAAACAAAACTTATTGTCATTAGAACAATTTAACATAATTGCAGAAAATATCCAGGTCAAATTTTTGAAAATTGTAGATCCTCATATAATGCATACTCATATGGGTATTTTAGCAGAAAAATGTACATGGGATTATAAGAGAAAACAATATATTTGGATAACTACTAGAGATTTTATGGTGCTGAGGTGTGATGTACTATTTTGCTTTTCCATCGCGGGGGCAAAATACGTCACACCTACAATTTAAAAGGAAATTTGTCTCCTACTTTCAGAAGACTCATTTCTTGTTCAGTTGTCTGCAAGAAAATAATTTAAGGACAGGAGGGTGTGTGGGTGGAGGAGACGGCTCACCTCATGAAGCATAGAGGAAAAAGCACCAGAGGAAAAGGGACCAGGCACCAGATATAGGCTGGTCACACACCTGTGTCTCATCCATATACTTCCTCATGTGTTTTAGTGATCTCATAGGTGTCCCTGAAACTAAGTTGACTATTAAAGTTAACTGTCTCAGATGTTCAAGGAAAATAAAGAAAGTGAAGGTAAAAGAAGCAATTTAAGAAATAAATCCAGTAGTTCAGGCAAAGAGCAAATAAGATCAGATCTGTTTGTGGTAGGCAAGAGGCGAGAAAAAGTTAAGAGTCAGGGAGCGTTTAGGAAACAAGATGCTTGAGGTTTGTTTACGGTTGGTAAACAGGGAGTACTATAAGCGCTTTTAATTTAGAGGGCTTTTTGATCTTTAAGGGTGATGCAGTATGAGAAGTAAAAAATATTTCTAAGTGTTTACATGCTGGTTAAAACATTTATAGGCTGGGCTTTTTAAATGCTTAGATTATTAATATTTGACTTTCCATCTAAATATTTTATTGATGAATAGAGGTATATCTTTAGTGTTAAAAAGTTCTATGGTTTAAAAATTAATAATGTAATATTTAATTTTAATCTTCATGGATTTATTTAAATACTAAATCATTTAAATAGCTTAGAATTTTTTTATAAAGAAAAAACCTTTCTAAATTCTTTTTTATATTTTATTGGAAAGTATCCATCAAAAGACCCCCCCCAAACTTATTTGCTATTCTTTAATCAAAATAACAGAATAAAGAAGAACTCCTTTTTGGCAGAGTATAGAGACATATATTTAGCTCCTTTTCTTATAAAAACAAAACCACAGCAACTTTTCTTTCTTTGATGTATGCATAGTTTTTAACACATCCATCTGTGTCTCCTTCTACAATATAGCCAATTAAATTTTTGTTTTCTTGCGCTCTATAAATGCAGCTGTAATGTGGTGGTTACTAAAAATGACTAAAGTAATTCTTGCTGGAACTCGTTGATTACAATCTTGCTCACTGCAATCAGGCGATACAAAATCTTTTTCTTAAGAAAAAGAGGAAATGTCTTAATTTATTAAAACATTTAGAATATTTCATTGTTCAGCAATGGTATTTGCTGGGTGTATTTCTAATACCTATTGTGAAGTAAAAAAGGAACAAAAAGGAACTTAACATTTAGTACTATAAAGAATATTTATAAAAAGATACCCGCTTTATTTAGTTGTCTTCTAAAATGTAATCAATGCCTGGTAATATCTATGGTCTTTGAGTTGTAGCTATGCCTACACTGATTGGAGATACACATAAGTATATATGTTGGTTGCCTTTTGTTGCCTGAAAAATAACCAAAAATGTAGTAGATTTACAGTTTTAGTTCTATGGGTCACCAGTTAGGGTTAGGGTCAGCAGGGAAGTTATCATGATGGTTTGACCTATATCTATTTGGTTTGATCTCATGATGGTTTGACCTGTGTTAGCAGTCAGGTACAGGATAGATGGACATATCTATTTCTAAGAGTTGACCAGCTATTGACTGGAACCACAGAAGCAACTGAGTTATGGATGTTTATCATATAGTGGGTTAGTCCTGTGGTGTGACAGATGTCAAATAGAAGAGAAAGAAAGCCCTGATTCTTAAGTACTATTGAAGCCTCTGCCTGGATCATATTTACTACTGTTCCACTGATCAAAACAGATGACATGACCAAACATTAAATGTCTAAAATAAAACCTTCAAAGGTCTTGGGGTTACAGAGAGACACAGAGGCAAGAACAAATGAATGGCTATTTTTCCAGCAGTCTACCTCACCATGACTATCTGCAGACCCATCCCCTCATCATTCCTAATCACCTATCTGCAAATTGAAAGGCTGAACAACTAAGTCCAGCCCTAGCATTTAGCTATATGCCCATTTACTCATTTTTGGCCATTTCACTGAAGCCCATAGGATGATTTGAAAGAGGTGTGCACAACTGAATTATATGATATGACTTCTTTCCACAGCATTTTAAAATTTTTAAATACTTTTCTACTTACTAATATCTGTAATTGTCTTTAATTTGGAAATATATATGATTTTGCTAAGTGCAGTGGCAAGCAGACGCTGAACTTGCTTCCTTCTCACCAGTCTGGCATTCTTCTACTGTCCTTGTGCAGACCATTCACCTATGATGTACATATTAGAGCAAACAAGAAGTCTAAGTGTCAGTTTTATTCCTATCATCATATTGGTCTCAAATAAATAAATTGCCATGTGGTGAACTTGTGAGAATGGGTACCTGGTTTGGAAATGTGGATGACTTCTAGGACCTGCAGGTGATATTATGGTTTTTATATAAATATCCTCCCAAAGCAATGTGTTCTCACATGTAAGGCATTCGGAACATGACTGGGTTATTTTATAGCACACTTACTGTTAGGAGGTAAGATGTGTCTGGAGGAAGTGGTTGCTGAGGGGTGGCCCCAAATAGTTTGTCTCTTCGCTGTCCCTCCCTTGTTCTCTGTCTCTGCTTCCCACTGCCCATGGGAAGTCACGAGCTAATTCTCCTCTGTGATTCCCCTCTACCACGCTGCCCTACCTTGGAGACACTGGACCATAGACTGAAATTTCTACAAATTGTGAACCAAAGTAAACATTTCCTTCCTGAAACAGAGATGTATTAACAAGAAAGTAATTAGTACAAGTGGCTAACAAACATCTAAAACTCTCACTCGTAGCTTAGAAGTAGACTATTTTCCCTGTTTACAGATGAAAATGTGGCTTTGATCAGTAGTATCTTGCATGGAGTCTTATGAAATTTTATGTAGTGGGTCTGGCTATACAGAGTCCAGTGCCTGGATACTGAAACTCTGAAGTAATAAAAATTGTGTAGTTTTAAACTCTTAAGTTTCAAATAATTTGTTCTACAGCAATAGAAAACACTGAGAAATATCCCTTCACTTTACATCCATATAAAAGTGTTTAAATTTGGCCTTTCTTATTTTTAGTTTAAATTATACAAATGACTATCAAATAAAGTAACAATGGCTTTCTGTTTAGTGAGTAAATAGAAACATAGATTTCTTCTGTCACACATTTTCCAGACTCTGTCAACATATTTTTATATTTTTCTTCAAATTAAGGCAGAAATTTCAATTAATTAACTCTGGGAATAGAAAATCTAATCTAAAAAACTTGAAAATTACTGTTTTTTCCTTGTGCTCAGCATGATATATGTGTGGTTACAACTTTTTTTTACCCAAAAAGTAGAAAAAATAACTTTTATTTCCACTATACAAAATATTGTGGGCTTACAATGGCTAATTTCTCTATGTTTATTGTCTTAAAATTCAAACAACTCTAATTGTATTCAAAGTTCTTCACTGTTTTTGTGAAGAATATGGGTTATTATCAACCATTCAAGGGTGAATTGGCTAAAAGAAAGAAGAAGAGAAACTTTTTGCCACATGTGGGCCAAAAGTGTGGGGGAAAATGATTTTATTTTAAAATGCCATAAATTGAGATTCATTGTAGAAGAATATATGTTCATTTTAGATTTTCAAAATATATTGAATATAAGAGTCTAATTTTAGTTTTTTCTGGTACATCATTATTTTATGGAAAAGTAATTTTAACGTGTTTACTTTCATGTACAAATATGCTCATTTTAATGCTTCATAAAAAGACTATGAGCTGGTAAAAGGTGATTTTGGTGTAGCTTTGATATTAAAGCATTTTGTACCATGAAAATAAAGGTACATTACTATGGTAGTTATATCAGCAGTTAGAAGTCCAGTGGAATTGCAAGAGAAATATTGCAAATGTTAAAGCAACATTTTATTTGTATTCATTTTACAAATATTTTCCAATTATTTTATTTTTCAAACATCAACATTTCAATCTGAAATGGAAATTTCAAAATCAAACACAAAATGCTATGAGGTAGAATAGCAGCAATAAGGAGAAATTTACAATGTGCACTTACATCAAAAGAAAAACAGATTTCTGTTGTTTTCTAAAGTTATGCATCAGTATATATCATGTGAAAGAAAGACTGGAGCTTAAATAACGGGTGCGAATGATGACCACTTAAATGCTCTGTGAATATAATGCCAGGTTTGAGCTGGGTGTGAAGAGTGATCCAGTGTTTCAGGTAAATGAAGAAGTTTCCATTTCCTTAGTATTTTGTACAGATATTGCTTAAAGGTCATGATGTACAGAAAGGTCATGATGTAAAGAAAAGAAAAAAAAAGGAAAAAGGTTTATTAGATTCATTTTTTTCCTCCAAAGGGTTACTTAGAAACTAAGACACCTACAAATAAAGGCAGAGATGAAGAACATCAAAATGCTGTGGCAGACGGGGTCTTCGTGGGCTTGAGCAAGATGTTCCAGTGTCACTTTGCATTTTTCCAAGGCCTCTGAAGCTGATTAGAGAGAGGAAAATTCGTGATTAGACGGCCTAGAGCATTCTACATTTTCATGCATTTTTTCCTAAGTCATTTACTTGAGGAGAGATTTCAGAAAAAGCCAATGTGTTTCATCTCATTTAGAATGCCAAGATGGTGTGACAGTTTTACAATTGAGATTGTAGTGGTGGAATAACACAATGATACTTGATAAATACCATCTTCTCGGCCAAACTCATTTAAAGTTTGAGTATCATGAGTTTCATTTCACAAAAACGGACAAAATAATAGAACCATGGTGGGTAGAGAATATTCGAGTGTCAAGAAATAATGATTAAATCAATTAAAAGTTTGCTATGATCAACCAAAAAGTGGTAATGCATTTTCAAATGGCATATTTATATTTGAAGTACTGATTTTTCAATGCTGTTTTAATAGTATTTTTAAAAACAATGTTTTTTAATTGAACTGAGCTCAAAATATGAATGTTAAGTAAGTTTACATCATATAGATTATGTGGAAGGGAAGAAAAGTTAAAAATATTTTCTCTCTGTATTAATGAATGAAGTGAGTTTACAGAAAAATCAATAACAACCTATATTATTAATTATGGCAGAATCAAAGCAAGTACTGGACATATCTGATTAATAATATAGATTTAAAACAAAGAGTTATTTTTAGTCTATATTATGTTGCAGTAATTATAGAATGTCTCTTCTAAAGAGAAATTTAAATGTCTTATGACTCTCTAATACTTACATAGCAGTACAAATCGATAACCTTTTTGTGAGCACATACAATGTAACTTATTTGTTACTGTGGATCTGTATGTTTACTATAAATAGAGATTTGTGTATAAGTACAATGCATGGATCTCTGCTATAATCAATGTTTTTTTAAATGTCTGACTCGTTAAAGAGGGATACTAGTTGTATTGTCTAAAAATATTTGTTCAGTGAAGGAATGGCACTGTTACTGTATTTATTACTTCATTTTCCAAATTATAATATACTTTATAGTATGCAAATAATCTTCATACGTAATGAAAGGTAGGATAAGTAAATGGGTTGGTAACTTATTATGCAGTGTTATTTACAACTCTGAATAATGTGTTTTTGGAAAATACATTTCTAATGCTGTAAAGCTTCATACACGACTCTCTGAATCATTTTTTCTTGAAATATTTAAATATAATATCACTCTAATCTTATAAAATATTTTATCAAATTTTAAATGACTTATCAAAAAGTGTGCCATGACAATACAATGGTCTGTTTTATATGTTCTTTGTGCCATTAGTCTGGTTTTTAATCTGTATATATAGTTAACTTTATAAAGTTTTCTAAAAATAAATAAGTGAATTTGATACTAGAGAAAGAAAATGGATGGAGAGAAGAGGAAAAATAAAGAACTGAAATTTGTTATACATTATGTACATATACTTCCCTATAGTGAATGTAACCATTATATACTGCAAACGTGTCCTAATAAAAGTAAAAAATAAAAACACAAAATAATAATATTTTATTCATATTAGTGACAGAATACAGAAATATCATAAAGAAGAAAGGAATAAAATTAACTTTGATCAACTAAATTCAGGAGAAATAAGCAAAAGCTCCTCTAATTCAACAGACAAAAAACAAAACTGAATACATATTAGCACCAGAGTAAATACAAAATCCTAAATGTTATAGCCAGTCATTAATTATATCAACATGAATGAATGTTGAATGAATTGAATTCATTGAATTCAATTGAACTCACTTAATTGAATGAATGATCTGTCATAAAATTTCCATCCATTCTGCAGTTGATGGGCATTTTGGTTGTTTCCAAGATTTAGGTATTACAAATTGTGCTGCTATAAATATGTGTGCACATAAATTGCTGTGACATGACATTTTCAATTTTTCTGGGAAAATACTCAGGAAGGGAATAGTTAGATTGAATGGGACTTCCAATAGTAGTTTTTTGAGAAATCTAATTCTGAGATAACAATGTGCAATATATTAAACTAATGTTAACTTCCTACTTTCTTTTCTTTTTTGAAATTCTCTATCATTTCTATCCTTTTTGCTGTTTTTTAAATCAAAAATTAAAATTCTAAAAAGAATTTCCAGTGATTTTTTAAGTCCTAAATTTAAGAACAAAGTAGATGAAGTTGCAGAACACTAAGGCATACGTGCCAATGAATTGTTTTTAACATTGTTATTTAAATTCAATTTAATACCTCATAAGTAGATATTATTCACCATTTTCAGAAACTGTCTTCTTAATGTCTTTAAAATGGCTCATGTACAGATTTCCAGAGAGTAGACATTACCTTTTCGCAACTTCCATTCCAAGAGATGTTAGAAAAACTAGCTCACACAAAGTTTCTTGAACTTCTCCAATCCCCTTATTGGTTGCCTGCTTTCTACACACATTGAACAGGGACAATCTCCAACCTCAATTCTTTCTTATTTGAGAAATATATATCATCTGACATTAATGAGATTTTATAACATAAAAGCATGCAAACTCATTTAATAGAACA
Organism: Dolichotis patagonum; assembly: GCA_004027295.1. Lineage (NCBI taxonomy): Eukaryota > Metazoa > Chordata > Mammalia > Rodentia > Caviidae > Dolichotis > Dolichotis patagonum. Next base: position 210,621 of record PVJX010000225.1, read on the forward strand.
AATTTTAAAGACAAAGCAGAGCTCAAACTTTTGTTCAAAACATTTATAATTTGTACAGATTACCTCTTTAGAAGAGGACAGATCATGCATTACTTTGAAATATTTTCCCACATTCTCATCCTTGTTTTTTTTTTTAAATGAATTTGCTTTGGTTAGCTGTAGTTAGGAAATTTAAGGAGAAATTTCAATAAACTGAAACACATTTAGGTAGTCATCATGACATAAATATATCTGCTACAAAAAATGTGACATGAAAACTAGCTGCCAGATATTGTAGGATTTTAATTGACTTCTTGTAGCTGTCTTCAGATGGATTTCTGTGCAATTCTAAGTAGAATTAGTAAAATTAGTATCTGAGTTTATAATGTAAATTATAATGAAATAAACTTCCATTACATAAAGGCTAGTACAATAGAAAAGTCTCCAGATGAGAGGGACATTTTCAGAATTTAAAGTTTTCTGTTTATGTGAAGAGTTTATGCAGAAATACTTGACAGTCATTTGCCAAAATGCTGCTTCTTTAGAAATGAATATGTCTTCTATTATTTAGATAATGTAGTATTCTTCATCAAGCTTGACAGAGCAGATAGATATTTCATGTAAAATTTCACTTCTATATTAAGAGACAAATATATATATATTATTAAATTTTTAAGTAAAAAAATCCTGGTCTTCCTTTTGTATTATGAATGAGACTGTCTTATGTGTATGCTTTTATTATGCATATGTGTTAATATTAATGTGTATATGTAAAGCAGGGAATGGCTGAACAAGGTACCCAAGGTACCGTCTTGTAAGTAAGTAGCAAGCCCACTGCTCTCGCTGGAGTCAGAGATGTATTTTCCACGTGAAGAGTTACTTCCTGATGATATCATGCCCATTTTTTCTCATTTTAACTCAACCCATTTGCTCCTTCCATTTATTTATCGTCCCTTCAGTGAAATGCTCAGTAATTCTTTGTCTTTTCTGTTCTCATACCTTTGAAATATTTGTAGGCTTTTATCATCTTACCTTTTTAGTCATCCTGTTACACAGTTACAAGGACTTCCAATTTTAAAACTTCTTTCATAAGTCAAAACCTATATTCCCTTAATCATTTCTGCTATGCTTCTCTGAACTTTCTTCACAAGTCTTTTATCTATAGTGCTATGGCTCTGAGATGTCTAACAATCAGGCCACTAATAATAAGTGAAAAAGAGTATATCTGATCTTGAAGTTTGCTCCTCTTGGAAATAAAGATATTTTCTGTTTTTCTCTTCCATGTTACCCTACAAAGGACAGAAAAGCCTGAAGTTTCTTCAAAAATTCTTGACTTGACAAAGAAGCTGAAGCAATAAAAGACAGACTTTTTTCTTCTTTTGAAGCTGGTTTGCTTTGATTCTTTTGTCAAAATATTATTTTTGTTCTCTGATTCTTCTTGATAAATTCTCCTTGTTTTTTATTAGTTCATATTTGCAATATAAAATGTTCACCATTCTGGGGGGAGTTGGTACATTTACATAAGACATTTTAATTCTATTTTTTAATTCCGTTTTCTTCCCCTCCCTCCATCTCTTAATCCCTTTCCTGTCTGAGAAAGATCTATCTGCCTCCTTCTTATTATCTAAATTTTATGCTGATTTTTTTTAAATTTTGGATTCTCATATAAGAGAAATCATGTTACATTTAGACTTTTATCTGACTATTTCATTTAACATTATGGTCTCAAAGTGCATTCATTTTCCTATAATGACTCGAATTTGTCCTTCCCTGTTTGCACTAGTTTTTCCAAATTTTGATTCTAGAACTTAGAGAGACAGCAGTGTCTTTGCTTGCAACTTGGTCTTCCTGAGCAGTGACCCTACGGCTTGTTCAGCTTTGTCATCTTCTGACCCCTCAGTTAGAGGGGAAAATTCTCCAATCTTGAATTCATTGGAGACTTATCAGGCCGGTTCTTCTTCAATGCCTCAGAAATTTTATAGTTTGAATATTTTCTACTGTCCATTAAGACCTTGACTTACACTGATTTCTTTTGTTGCAAGCAAATTTTTGGTGGACACAGTTTCTGCAGCAATGTAATGAATTTGCAATACAAAGAAAAACAAATGTAGTCAACATGTACACAAATCACAATATTAGTACTCCTATAACAAGTGACCTGATTCACTTCATGCAAAAATGGTCATGAGCTGAAGCATAATATGTTTTTTCTAACACAGACGGAATGATACAATTAGCTTACATATTTCCAAACCTTCAAAACCAATAACCTGGGGTTAGTTATATAATTCAATTTCCTAGATAGTAGTATAAAGCGTGTTTAGAAAAGGTAGAATCTCTTCATTTTAGAAACTGTAGTTTGTAATTGAAGTTACAGATAATCTGTTATTCACAACACACTACAGATCATGTATGAAATACACAGCCACACTTCAAGGGTTAAACAAAATTCAAGGCAGGCAGTGCATCAGGTAATTAGGTCTAATATGTTGTTTGGAATTAAAGTCAAATTCTTTTAATTGGTACATCTCAGTGAGAGTACAAATACAAACTTGTAATTAGGTGATTGGCCTGATTATCAAAGCCCCTTGGTGTAGACTGTGCAGAGACAGCCACATTTTTTGGCATAGTTTTCTCAGCTAACCATGATATGAGAAATACATTGGGTGGGTATAATAGGACATTGTTGACAGAAGTGGGCAAATGTATGCAGAGTGAATAATCAAGGCCAGCCCAATCTATTTCACAACTATATGTGAGAATGGAAATATTTGCAAAAAGTTTTGTTACATTAGTAAAATAATTCCATTGGATTATTTTGTATACTAGTAATCCATTAAACACAGTACTAGACTACAGCCTTTGATATTTAAGTAGGTTTGAATTTGGTTTCTCATTATTAGCCACAACGCTTCAACTTCAGTTTGTATGTCCTTCCACATTTATCTGGAGCATACAGACAGAGGTCAGTAGGCAATAATGAGGATTCTTATTTTATAATAAATTGTAAAAGCTGGAGGAAGACTTCCCAAATGTGAAAAAAACTATAAACAATCAATAATTTTCCATAAATTACTTACATAATTATTTTATTTTATTTGACATCATGCCACTATCTCTTTGTTCCCAGATTTCTCCTCTTTGTGTTTTTGATAATAGAAATCAGGACTTCAAGAAGTCATCTAAATCATACCATGACATAACAGTTCAAAATGATCCAGTGAAAACCATTAAAGGCTTTTCAACTAGAAATTTGTAATAAAAAAAAAATGTGGCCTGAAGTTTCTCTACTTAAAAAGACAAGATGTCAATAACAGTGAATTTCCATAAACTCTTAAAGAGTATGGTGAAATTTTAAGAAAATAAATTGCTTCAAGCACATTAGAAAAGCCATTTAAATTGAAATCTACTGCTATATGAGAATTATTTTAATTGTCCCTAGAATGCCTTTTAGATATTACATATTCTGTTACTGTGTATAGCTGAATGTGGATGGTACTTAAATTTGTATGTGTATAAATTTAATGTATTTTTCCTGCAGATGAAAAATAAAAGTTCTATGACCTACAGTTCAATTGAACAAAATTAACATGTAGAGGACAAACAAAATATAGAAATTATTTTCATTGTCAAATGCACTTAGAGGTAGTGCTATCATTTTCTGGTGACCACAAAAGACTCATTATATAAACAGAAAAAAAGGAAATATAAATATTTAATGATTTATATGTACGTGGCTCCGTCAGGTGTTCTGAGAAGGTGAATGCTACCTCCCTCCCAATCATTCACATTGGCTATCTACACAGTCAAAGAATATTTGTGATTTGAAGACTATTGTTATTCCGTAATGGAAATTCTGACCAATATTGTCTTGTGTAGTATTTTCTATTTGCTGAGAATAACATCTGTATATATCCCAGTGAAATATACAGATGAACTTAGACTGTAATTTGGGTTAAAGGGTCACCTCAGAAAAGACGATAATTTTCAATTAAGTCTTAAACCACTATTCACTTCACTGAGCTATAGGGAAGGGCACAGTGTCTTATTAAAAGATTAGTTTATATTATGGGCTGACAGGAATGGCTTGTAAAGTGTGATTCATACAATGGAATGGCGCACTCAAGATAATTTCTTCTCTGTCTACTCTGCAATAATGAAAATAACCAAGAAACCATATCTTAGACTTTACAGGTTCATAAACATAGAGAAGCAGGTCACCTTATACCACCCAGGTCATCCCGGTTCATCTTGCTATGGATGTACCTTTTATCCAGGACCATTCTGGAACAGAAGAAGTAAGAGGACCAGCTGTTTAGTTTATAGGAATACTCTCTCATTTGCAAGGTGAATAGAAGAATAAGATATTAAAACCCAAATGTTAAGATATTAAAAACTACCTATTAAATGTACTCTATAAATTTAATGTATAATTGATCTATTTGGAATGAAAAGAATATTGTTCAGTTAACTTAGTTATGTAAGATTAAATAATTCAAAGGTATTAAAATATTTAGAAAACTATGAAGATTGTTTTAAAATAAAGGAATTGATCTTTCATCCTTGTTACCAGTCAGGCTATAGTATGCAAGGATACCTACTGGCACATTTATTTTTATAATTCATATAATCATCATTTTTCAGATAATTTAGAAGCCCACAGAAGGAACTTTGCAGCATTCTTGCACAATATAAAAAATTTCATACTGCAAGAGAGATGCAAGGATAATGAATGAGGTCATTTTTACAGTTATTATAAAGTTACAGTAGTTTCTAGAATTACTGAATGAGTCAATGAAATGAAATACAGTAATTATTAAGTATATTTTAATTAAGAAAATTCACTTTAGGAGTTACAGAAAGTATCTTTATATCCCTTTACTCTCTATTATTTTTATTGCTGAAGAAAAAATTTCCAATTATTCTTCAAACTCCAGTTTAAATTCTGTGGCAGATAACTTTGGTGACAATGTGACCGGAACACCTAGATATTTGATAAAGGACTATTTGGGGCATGGCTGTAACAGTGTCTGTGTGAGATACTGGGAGGAACATCTGCTCTCACCACTGTGGTCTGGCATCATCCAATCGGCTGAGAGCTCAAATAACAAAAAGACAGAGTGTTACGGTTTGTGGATGGGCGTCCTCTACCAAAGCCTCATGTGGTCATGGTGGGGAAAAGTTTGAAGATAACTTGTTAAACCTAGACTTCTTGTTTCCCACATTTTGTAATGGTGGGCAAGGAGATGGCATGAGTGCTACACCTGTCCTAGGTAGGGTAGTCTGCATACAATATAAGGGAGGAAAAGAGGCTCACCCCCTTTTTTCTTTTTTGTTTGTTCCTTTGTTTTGCTTTTGTTGCTTCTGCTGTCTTCTACCACCATGAACTATTGCCCCTCTGCCATGCCACCTTGCCATCACCCAGCTGATTATGGATTGAAACATCCACAAACTGTGAGCTAAATAAAGCTTTCCTTCCCTAAATTTGGGTGATGGGTATTTTGTCCCAGCAATGAGATAAGAGTAGTTAAGACACAGAGAAAATATGAATTTGTTTGCCATTTCATCTGGAAGAGAAAAATAGACTACTAATGGCAGAAAAATAGAATAGCAGAAATAAGGCAGAGAAGATTGGCTATAATCTCTAGTATAGAGGGCCTCAAAATACTAACAGACAGAAACACAGGCAGCGTACATCAGGAGATAGGGTCCATTGAGATGCTCTATATAAGGAGGCAGTGGGGCCCAAAATAAACAGTGCACCCTATGGAAGTGAAAGGGGAGGACTTGTCTAAAAAAGGAAGGCAGAGGATATTGTTAATGGGGTGACAATATTTAAAATCTTCATTATATTCATCACTCTGCTTGGATGGATTACATGCTGTTCCAATTTGTCTACTTACACTAGACTTGAGGGCAAGGTCAGCTACCCCCAAAATAAGAGGACATAATATGGTAATCATCCTTAGTTTCCTATCAACTTAATCAGAAGCCCTGTATAACTTATACTGTCTTATTACAACTGATCTTATTTTTTTATTTTTAAAGAGAATAAAATAAATGAGGGCAGAACAGAGCAGATCAGAACAGGACAACATAGGCAACACAGTACTTTACATTAAGACAACAGGACATTAACAGTAGCTATCACAATATCTCTTTCTCTGCTACAGTTGAGCATAGTTTCAAATACAATAATATCAAACATAACAAAATAGTATAAAACCACTCAAAGAGTGAAAGAATTACAGGGCTTTCTGAAGCAAATAATAGAAAATGATCAATGGGTACTATAATATCTCATTTTTGATAAAAAATTTTTGTTTAAACTATCACACATATTCAAATCCCAATAAGACACAATGTGATAGATAGAACCAATGGTAGTAGAAGAATAGAAGCATGGTAGGACTTATAAGAAGGACGATGTTAAATCAGCAATAGCTGTCATAATGTTTTGTTTTCTTCAAAACAGCTATTCTTACCATCATGCATGATACAGCCAAACAAAACAATAAAACCATTCCAATGATGAATGAAAACATTGAAAGGCTTCAAAGGCATGAGATGAGGACTCATGCTTACCATAAAATCTTATATACTCTTATCAACTCTCATACTAGGGAGACTATATGGTATTTACACATGTGAGTCTGGTTTATTTTGCTTATGAGTATGGCCTCAAGTGGTGTCCATTTATTTATAAATATCTCAATGTGATCATTCTTTATAGCTGAGTAGTACTCCATTATATAAAAATGCCACAACTTTTTTATCCATTCCTCAGTTGATGGGCACATAGGTTGTTCCAGGATCTGGCTATTACAAATTGTGCTGCTATAAACATGGGTGCACCTATATCACTGTGGTATGATGTTTTCAGTTCTTCTGGGAATATGCCTAGAAGTGGAATAGCTGGGTCAAATGGGACTTCCAAACCCAGCTTTTTGAGAAATCTCCAGACTGACCTCCACAGTCGTTGCACCAGTCTACACTCCCACCAACAGTGCAGAAGAGTTCCTTTTTCCCCACAGCCTCTCCAACACTTGTTGTTGGTAGTATTTTCTATCCTGGCCTTTCTTTCTGGGGTGAGATGGAATCTCGGTCTGGTTGTAATTTGCATTTCTCTCATGACTAAGAACTCTCTCATGAACATTTTTTCCTGTATTTATTTGCCATTCATATTTCTTCATCTGAGAACTGTGTATTAATTTCAGATGCCCATTTGTGGATTGGGTCTTTGAATTCGAGGGTCTGATTTTTTTTAATTCTTTTTAAGTTCTAGACAGAAGTCCTTTGTCTGAGGAACTATCCATGAAGATTTCCCAATTTGTGGGTTTTCTTTTCACTCTGCTGGAAACCTCTTTCGACATGCAGAAACTCTATAATAAGATATGGTCCCAGTTATTGATTCTGGGAAGTACTTCCCGTGTACTTTGGTTCTTGTTCATGAATTCTCTTCCTACCCCTATATCTTTGAGAGTTTTACCTACTTTGTCTTCCAGTAGTTTTAGTGTTTCTGTTTTAATCTTTAGATCTTTGATCCATTTAGATTTTAGCTTTGTATATGGTGATAGACATGGGTCAATTTTAGTCTTCTGCATATGGATAGCCAATATTTCCAGTACTATTTGTTGAAAAGACTGTCATTCTTCCAGCAAACATGTTTGGCCCCTTTATCAAAGATAAGGTGGTTAAGTGTGTTTGTGGTTGTGGTTGTATCTTCCAATCTATTCCACTGATCTTCAGGTCTGTTTTTATTCCAGTACCGTGTTGATTTTATTACTGTAGCTTTGTAGTATAATTTCAAATCAGGGATTGTGATACTTACTGCCTTGCCTTTGTTGCTTAGAATTGCATTTGCTATTCTAGGTCTCTTCTGGTTCAAGATGGATTTTAGGAGTGATTTCTCTAAATCTATGAGGTATATTAGTGCTATTTGGATTGGGATGGCATTGAATCTGTATAGTAATTTTGGAGAATGGCCATTTTCACAATGTTTGTTCTTCCTATCCATGAACAGGGGATGTCTTTCCATTTTCTGAGGTCCTCTTCGATTTCCTTTTTCAGGGTATTATAATTTTCACTGTATAGCTCTTTTACTTCTTTTGTGAGATTAATTCCTAAGTATTTCATTTTTTTTGGATGCTAGTGTAAAGTGTGTGGCTTCTCTTACTTCTCTCTCAGTATTTTTGTTGTTAGTGTATAGGAATGCTATTAATTTTTGAGTATTGACTTTGTGTCCAGCTACATTACTGAATTTATTTGTTATATCTAGGAGTTTTTTAATGGACTTTTGGGGTCTTCAATGTAAAGTATCATGTCATCTGCAAATAATGATAATTTAACTTTCTTTTTTCCTATCTTTACTCCTTTTATTTCTCTTTCCTGTCTTATTGCTCTGGCTAGTAATCCTAGTACTATGTTGAATAGGAGTGGTGATAATGGACATCCTTGTCTTGTGCCTAATTTTAAGGTAAAGGCTTTCAATTTTAGACCATTTAATATGATGCTGGCTGTTGTTTTCTCATAGATGGCCTTTAGCATATTGAGATAAAGACCTTCTATTCTAATTCTCTGCAAGGTTGTTATCATGAATGAGTGTTGGACCTTATCAAAAGCTTTCTCTGCATCTATAGAGATGATCATGTGGTTCTTGCTTTTGGCTCTATTGATATGGTGGATTACATTTATTGATTTGCACATGTTGAACCATCCCTGCATTCCTGGGATGAATCCCACTTTGTCATGTTGTATAATCTTCTTGATGATTTGCTGCATCCTGTTTGCCAATATTTTATTGAGAATTTTTGCATCTATGTTCATTAGGGAGATTGGCCTATAGTTCTCTTTTTTATTTGGGTCTTTCTCTGGTTTGGGTACTAGAGTGATATTTGCTTCCAGGAATGACTTTGGAAGAATTGCTTCTCTTTCAATTTCATTGAGGAGTTTCAAGAGTGTTGGAATTAAATCTTTTTGTATTTCTTGTAGAATTCTGCAGTGAATCCATCTGGGCCTGGACTCTTCTTTGTAGGCAAGTACTTAATTAAAAATTATGGAATGCTTCACAAAATTGCGTGTCATCCTTGTGCAGGGGCCAAGCTAGTCTTCTCTGTATCATTCCAATTTTAGTATATGTGCTGCTGAAGCAAGCACGACTGATCTTATTTGAATCTGGTTTTTTAGAGTGGTATCTTGTATTGACTGATTTTATTCAAATCTGTTATGATTGATAGCATCAAGTCTAAGAGTATAGGCAACTACACTGAAGATGACAAGATTCACTAAGATACCCACTCTGGTTTGATTATTGCCTGCTTTTGAAGTCTCATAATATCTCCAATGTTTTGTTTTTTATTAATGTTGTTATATACTGCTGAGATATCATGGTAACCATTGGTTTTATATGAGTTTTTGCTTCATGCTTTTCTGGGAATTGCTTTGTTTTGTATTGCTTTGTTTGTTTTTCCCTCTAATGCAGAAAGGATAGATATACATGTAGAAACTCATGCATGTGTAGAGCTTTTAAACAGTTTACAAGAACCAACTATATAACAAATGTTGAAATGAACAACTATTTTGAAGAAAAAGAGACACTACAGTACCCAGTGCTGACTCTGTAATGTCACATGTGACATCCAGCAAAACTATCATTCTTTGTTCAAAGTGATTTTAGCTTGTTTTGTTTTGTTTCAGTTCAACACACATGAAGGTATGGACAGCTGTTTTGAAGAGAATGAGAGACACTATGATAGCCATTCTTGGCTTCCCTATTATCTGGTCTTGAAGACCTGAAATGCCCTCCTCATCCTGCTTAGATCAGTTGTGTACTATGTTGTTTCATGTGAATTTCCTGTATGTGACAATATGGACAACTATTTGGAAGAAAACAAGAGTCAATATGATAGAGTGTGAATATCTCCGATTGTCTAGCTTTGAAATTTATGTCTCTTACGTTGCTTTCTTGTGACCCACTTTGTTCTTTTTTGTTGTGTTTAATGTATTACCCTTTTGATACAATTGCATGTATGTTTGAGTTTGTAAGATGGATGACCATATTGCTGTTTTTGTCAGATCGTGGAGCAGAACTGTTAACGGTCTCACTGTTTGAATGTATACTTTTCATGTTTTAATTTTGTAATTTGAACTGTTTCCAAGATGTCAGGATTTCTTAGTGGTTTTTTTTTTTTGGTTCTTTTTCTCTTTTCCTTGGAATTCTGTATTGTTGGTACCCTTTAATGTGTTTTGTTTGGGTTTTTTTTCTCTTTAAATGAAATTTAAAAAAATAAATAAAATTTTAAAAAATATTACTCAGGAAAGTTTACTTTCCTAAATTAATAATCAAACATTTGCAATCTCTCCTGCACTGTCTTAAGGTAATTTTACTGAACAGTAGACTACTAATCAATGACATAAATTGACCACAAATTTTTATTCAAACTTTTACATCATGGTTAACTGGATGATGATAAAAAGAGAATTTTGTGTACCTTTATGAGTTTGGTTTTTCCCTTGAAAAGAAATGATGAACATAAATAGTTTTATTAAAAAAAGAACTGGAATTGTTAAAGTATCTCATTTGTAGTTCTTCAAGAATTAACCATACCTTTACTGGCATGAACAGTGAACTTAACATATGCATATATCTGAAATTTTGATTTAAAAAATTATTTTCAAGACACATAACTTTTAGCCATAGGGGAAAGTGCAACCTATGCTGTACTTGATTACATATATTAAAACTTGGCTTAATTATAGCTTCTTGATTTCATACCAAGTAAACCAGAGTGACATTTTCATACTTTCTGTAAGGATTGAACAATGAGGAGTCACACACCTGGTTAGAACCTGGCAAGTGGTTTTCCAGGCCAGGTGATAGGTAGCTAGGTCACTTTATGTTCCTCTTATTATTAAGCTTATTGGTCATTTAAAAAGCTAAAATTTTGAATTGACAAGTAACACTTGTACATATCTTTTTTATTTTAAAGAGAATAAAACAAAAGAGGCCAGAACAAAGCAGATCAGAACAAAACAACACAAGCAACACAGCACTTTACAACAAGACAACCGTATATTAACAATAGCTATCATAATATCTCTTTCTTTGCAATAGCTGAGTATCGCTTCATATACAATAATATCAAACATAACAAAATATTATAAAACCATTCAAAAGAATGAAAGAATTACAGGGTATTCTGAACTGAATAACAGAAAATGATCAAATGATCATATCTCATTTTCCATAAATAGAAGGGCTGGGGATTTAGCTCAGTGGCAGAAGCTCCTGCCTTGCAAGTGTGTGGTCATGAAATCATATAATAATGAAATCAGGATGCTTAGCATACTCATCACCTCACACATTTATAATTTATTAGTGGTGAGAGTATCTAGGAAGTTTATTTCTAGGCCTTTGGAAGTATCCAATGTATAATCTTTAACTATTATTGCCCTACTCTGCCATAGCACACCAGCATCTTTTACCCCTAATTGTTGCTCAAAACCTGTTGATTAGAATTTCCAAATCTCATCTTCACCACCACTCCTGTTGGTCTCTGGCAACCACTCATATCTATGAGCTAAACTGTTTTAGATTCCATATACAGCTGAGATCTTGCAGTACTTGCTTTACTGGGTCTGGCTTATTTTTCTTAACAAAGTAACAAAGTAAGTCATTTTTCTTAGCAACTCTGGTTCCATCCAAGTTGTTGAAAATGACAAAATTACATTTTTTTCTTGCAATCTATCTGAGCCCCATTTTCTCTAGTCATTCATTAGCTAACGGACATGAGTTTCTGGCTGTTGGAACAGCCCTGCAGTGAACAAAGGAATGCAGGTGCCCTGGTCTCCATACTGACTTTATTACCTTTGGCTGTGTACCTCATAGTAGCATTGCTATATTTCTGTTTTTAGGTTTTGTGTGATTTTAAAGAAACTCAAAATTCTTTCCCATAATAGCTTTACTAATGTACACTCCAAATGTCAATGTGTAAGAATTTCTCTTCCTCTATAGCTTCACAAATATTTATTATTTATTTTGCTGAAAATAGTAAATTCTAATTAGGGAATGATAATTTTCTTTTTCATAGTACCAGCAGAGACCGAACAGGGACCTTTTCAATGAGCTACACCTCCAGCACCCTCCCTTTTGTTCTTTGATGTTTATTTTGAGAAAGTGTCACACTAAATCACTGTTTTCCAGGCTGGACTCCAATGTGAGATCTTTCTACCTCAGCCTCCCAGAGCATTGAGATTACAGATGTGTGTCACCACACTGCCTTTGTTATGATTGTGGCTTGCGTTTTCCTGATGTGTAGGAAGT